>PVJS01057694.1:0-11983 GCA_004027185.1 Glis glis | reverse complement strand
CATTTTAAGTCAGTAAAAAAAAAAAAAGCTGTGGACATTGACAAAGTAGCATAAATCGTCTACCAGTAGCAATTATCCACAGAGAAGTCTGGGAATAATTTTCTATTCATAGTATATTCCTTTCCAGGGAACTATGTGTATACATGTCTGTATGCATGTTTTAGAAAGAAAAAGAATCTATAGAATACCATTAATTCCAGGCCATGTCTAAAATATTTAGGTGTTATGGACTGGTTAAGATAAATATTATTGTTTGTTTATACCACAGACTTACGTGTTTTCTTAGCAAATCAATGTTTGAGCCAGGGCAGATCAGAAAGGATTTAGTTGTTTAGAGTTTTCAAAACATCTGGGAAGTTATTCTGGCAAGTAGAATCAAGTCCATTAGCAAAACAGATGTTTTCCACTGTGGCGGGAAAACATGACTTTCTTATATATATTGCACATGGTCCAAATCCATTTCAGAAATAACACTCCACCTCTTAAAGGGTCTTGGGACCTCAGTACTCTTGGGAACTCAGCCAATAAAAGCAAAACCAAGGCTATTTAGGTGTTTGAAAGTCAATATTTTATAATAATCTTTTTATCTTGTGTTTTATAAAGCCACAGAGAGCAGATTGAAAGTTGAGGTTGCCTTTCCAAGCCCTCGATTAAAAAGTTGGATTTGGATGAAAACCAACTTGTAATCTTTGGCAGGACCCCTGGGAGCTCAGAGTGGGGAAGGACAGGAGGTCAGGAGAGAACAGACGGCCAGAGAGGCTTTCTGGCTTCTTGTGCTCAGAATAAGTAAAGGAAAGAGTCTCTCACTCACTATTTACAAAGAGTCTTAGATGCTCTAGGAGACAAGTCTTGTCAACAAACAAACAAACAAACACAAAACAAAAACAGAAACACCTGAGCCCCAGGAATATAGGAAGTGGATCCACTCAAAATTCATTTAGGGAAAATTTTCCTTTCACAGATGAATCTCACATTTTTACCTACAGATGAATTTTAACTATTACATGGCATAAGCCACATTTTCTAATTTTTGGTCTTTCTAAATATAGATATAAATTTTTGTTGTTGAAATAGGGTTTTGTTTTGTGGTCCAGGCTGACCCAGAACTCCTGGGCTCAAGTAATCCTTCTGCCTCAGTCTCTCAAGTAGCTGGGACTATAAGCATGTGCCTCAGTGCCCAAGAGTAGATAGATATAAAAAGGTAATAGATGAAAATCATTTGTGCTGGTCACTTATTTTAATCTAAAATGTCCCATATCTAATAGAGCCAATTTCCTGGACATTGGAACCTTTTCCGAGGGAACATTTTCCTGGTGTAAATATTAGATTTTTAGCATTCTTTGAACCAAACATAAAATGGAAATAAGGGAGAAAAAAAAGAACACAAAAGGGACTTTTTTATTGTAACAAATGGAGGAAGGCTGACTTGATGAAGCTGATTAAACTGGTTTAAATCATCCGGGTTGTCAATATTTTAAAATGTTACTCAACCAAATAGAGAAATATGTAGGCTGACCTAGATCACTGCTGAGAAGGATTTTATAGTTTCGAAAGCCCATCCTCCAAAGAGAAAGTGTGCAAATCATTACTTGGATTTAGAGATATTGAGACTTCTACTATTTCCAGATAAGTGTTGCCTGCTGGCACATGATGTTTTAGGTCTCTTTATAATGAGATGCTATCCTGGTGTAAGCTACAGCACTGACGGAGACTGTCTATTTGTACTCTGTTCCTCTCAGCTTGGTATGTAAGCCTGCCAAAATAACTACTAGTATGAATGCTGGGATTTGGATTCACATGTGTCAGGAAAATATGAATAGAGTCAATTATTGACACTAGGCAGACACCTCTTATTTTCAACTTCTTATTAACACTATAACCTGACCCACTTATGATTTCATCGCCATTTCTGTTTACTCTCATTCCTGTCTGAAACTCGCTCATCAGGAATTTTAGAAAGAACACCTTTGAACCTGAAATACTTTAATTATCACCCTGCTCCAGGGAATGGTGAGCTAGAAAGATGTCATACTTTAGAGAGGAAAATAAAGATCTCTCTATGAAGGTTATTTGCATTTGTCTAAGAGATAATGCTATTCATCCATTGCATGGAGAACAGCCCAGAATAGAAATGTGTAAGGAGCAAAGCTTTGCTAAGTAGATAGCTTTCCAATTCCTTTTGACACATGTCTTCTGAGTGTAACTTTACTTTGTTTAAAGTGTTGTGAATTTCCCAAACTGGGTGTATACCAATTGTTATGATTTGGATGTAGAATGTCCCCTGAGGACCTCAGGTACTGATGTTCAGAGGTGCCATAATGGAATCATGAGGGTTCTAGTCTCATTTGTGGGTGAAACCACTTATGGAGAATGCGATTGTCAGAAACGGGTTAACATTTGCCTTGGAAAGGTCTCAGGGTCATGGAAAGCCATGATCAGACTGCTAGACTCACTGAAAGCAGCATGTTCCTCCAAGGTAAATGTTCCTGTGTCTCTTGCCAGTGCCTACTCCCAAATCTCCCGCTTGTCAAACATTGTCTCAAGGATCTTCTGCACATCCTCAGTGGTTTTATTGCTAACTGCTATCTCAAAGACATTCTGCAATTGTTCTGCGGCCAGCCCAGTTAAACGTTAACCCCTAGCCCTCTGCATATTTACTAGCTAAACACTACTCCCTGGACTGCACATATGTAGTAGTGTCCATACCTCAACCTCCTCCCTCAAGAATGAATAAAAACTGTGGACCAGTGTCCAGCGGGGCCTTCGCCTAAGAGTGTGGTCCCCTGACATGCCCCTTTCAATCTACTCTGTGTCTGTGTCATTCTTTTCCCCTCAGGTGCACCGCAGGATGGTCGCTGACAACCATTGTAATGGATTTATTGGATGGTAACCTAGGCAGGTACAGTGTGACTGGAGGGGTTGGGTCACGGTGGGGTATAGTCTTGGGGACTATAGATATGTCTATGAACCCCCTTCTCACTAGCTCTCTCTGCTTCTGGCTTCTGTGATGTGAGAGCAGAGCCATTTCTCTCTCTCTTTCTCTTCCCTGCACCGTGGCCTGAGCTCCACAAATGTCACCTGGCCTAATGTGGACTGAACCCCTGAAATCTCCAGAACGGTGAGCAAATAAATCTTCCTTCCTCTAAGTTGTGATCATCAGGATTTTTTGGGTCACAGCACTGAGAATGCTGACTGAAACACCAATTTGGGTAAGTATGAAAAAAAGATCCCAAAGTTGGGAAAAAAAACCAAGTTATACATTTTTTTGTATCCCATCTTGCCCCATCTTACAGCCCTCCTAGGGGAGAGTTGAAAATTGACATTGTGTGGACAGGAAAAAGAACAGTTGGAAATAGAAGAGTACAAAAAAAAAGTGTGAAAAATAGGAATATGTACAATGGAAGGCTTTGTGCTATGCTGTAGAGGAGAAAGTCAAGTTTTGGTGCCATTTCTGGGATTGATATGCATCCATTTCAGTTGCTTTCAGAAGGAGGAAGAAAGTTTCGCATAAGGGAAAGATTTCAGATTAGAAGCGAATCTGGGATATTTCAAGGGATACTTCATAGAGAGAATTGTAAGAAACAACACTAGTGATTACATTAGGGAGGACACATTCTGAAAGAAACTTTACAGCTTTCCTATTACTGCCTGTACCTAATTTTTTCCTCCTGTGGAAGGCAGGATGGAGCACGTAGGGGAACAGGAGATGGAGAAAAAGAATATGAACCCGCACGACCTTGCCTCCATCTTTCCCAACCTTAGGAAGGAAAGTAGAAACATATCATTAGACCAAATCTAAAGACAATAAAACTTTAGGTTCCTTTTAAGGATGAAATATGCCACAGACCAGGATGGGAAAACAGTAAAAGCTCATGAATTACAAGGAAATTGGAATTAATAGGCAGGCCCTTAGGTTTCTATTTAAATACCTCTCTGAAAGCACATTGAATCATTTTTTCCAACTCATTCTATACAGTTGAAATCTTCCATCTGGCTTCGCTGAGAAAGGATTCCGATGTTGAGGAGCAGTAGCATCGGGGCTGGAAGGAACCCGTGTGTCTTTTCCTCCAACGCCCTCGTTTTTCCTTAGCAATTCTAGAGTGTGATGTAAACAGAACCTGTTGCACATGTTCCAGACTTGCTCACTAAAAACAAAAGAGCTTCTGTTGCTCCTCCATTCCCTTCCAACTACTATCCTATCCTTCTCTCTTCCCAGCATGGATTCTTGCCACAGCAGTCCACCTCAACTCCAAGCTACTTTCCCGTCTCCCTTTCACCTCCCAGGTCCACACAGCTGCCACTCCACGGGGACTGTCCTTGGTCCAGCCCCTTGAAAAGCTCTCCCCTCTGTACCCACGTGGGCTCTGGAGCAGAGGCTGGGCTTTCTATCTTGCCTCTCTAGTTGACATCCTATAACCCTGAGGCAAGTTGCTATCTCTGTGCCTCATTTTCTCATCTGTAAAGTGGGGGTGATTATAATAACCCCTACTTTACAGGGTTGTTGGGAAAACTGAATAAGTTAAGCAATGCAAACTACTTCTAGCAGTGTTTGATAATCCCCTAATTAAAAAAAAAAGATTTAGGATACTTAGCTAATATTATCTTTCTTGACGCTGTCGTATTACTGTTAACCAGTCCCGAGATTCCTTCTACCTCTTCCTCTTTCCCTCTTTCCTTGGGTCCTCCCCTCCACACACGAGTCTTTGAGTCTCTGGTATGTGCCAGGACGCAGGGGCCACCACAGCGAGCAGGACAGCACAGTGGGTGTTCTCACGGGATGCAGACACCTTGTTTCCCTCGTATCAACCTCTCAGCTGCTTTGCGATTTTCAGGGCAGAATCCTTACCTCTCTCTGCTGCTTGGCCTCTTCAATGATCCTGACACTTTGTCTTTTTGTGTGTGTGTGTGGTACTGGGGATGGAACCAGGGCCGTTCTACCTCTGAGCTCCACCCCCAGCCCTATTTTTTATTCTTTATTTTGAAACAGGGTCTCACTAAGTGGCAGAGGGCCTCACTAAGTAGCCGAGTAGCCGAGGCTGGCCTCGAACCTGGATCCTCCGGTCTCAGCCTCTCAAGTACTGGGATTACAAAGGCCTCCAGGCTATTGCAAGTCCCCCTTCTGTCCTGACTACTTCTTGGTCTACACTTTCAGCTGCTTATGAGCGGTCCCCCTGATTGCAAAGGTCTTTCTGTCCCCAGATGTCCAACATGGGTGGATTATCTCCCCACTGCTGTTTCCTTTCACCAGATCTGGTTGGACCCTGTAGTCGATGGCGCTGCCACCCATCTGCACCCCCAGGCCAGCCTCCTCTTCCCTCAGGGGCAGCTACACATTCCATCAGTTGGCGGTTCTACCTGTTTCTCACCTGTCGATTCTCTATATCCTCCTTCCCAGTTCAGACCTAATTCTTTTTATAGAAGACCAGCCTCCAAATTTTTTTGGTGTGGTACAAGGGATTGAATCCAGGGGCATTCTACCTCTGAGCTACACCCCCCAGCCCTATTTTATTTTTATTTTGAATCAGGGTCTTGCTAGGTTGATGAGAGTCTCACTACTTGCTGAGGCTGGCCTCTAACCTGTGATCCTCCTGTCTCAGCCTCCCAAGTACTGGGATTATAACTGTGCGCCACCACTCCTGACTTGGTACTGGAGATTGAACCCAGGGGCGTTCTGCCTCCGGGCTACACTCCTGGCCTTTTTTATTTTATTTATTTATTTATTGATTGGTTGGTTGATTGATTGATGCTGGGGATGGAACCCAGGGGCATTCTACCTCTGAGCTACACCCCTAGCCCTAATTTATTTTTTATTTGGAAACAGGGTCTCACTAAGTTGCTGAGGGCATTAGTTGCTGAGGCTGGCCGTGAACCTGCTATCCTCCCTATCAGCTTCCCAAGTCCTGGGATTACAGGTGTGCACCATCACGCCCGGCCAGTCTCCAAAATTATCTCCATTTCTACTATCTTCCATTCCACCAGTCTATTCTCTCACGCTTTCTAAAACACAACCCTGATTATTCAACCATTTATTCACTCACTCACTTATTAAATAACATTTAGTATAAATACTCTGTGGGCCATGCACAGCTCATTTTATTTCCCTCTTTAAGTTCCTTCAAAGGCATCTTGCCCCCTTTTTGTTCTTTGTAGCTTGCTACATCCTGTGTCATCCTCACATACCTATCATCCCAGTTCTTGGGAGGCCGAGACAGGAGGATAGAGGGTTAGAGGTCAATACCAGCAACTTAGTGAGATCCTTTTTCAAAATAAAAGCATAAAAAGGGCTGGAGGTGTAGTTCAGAGGTAGAGTGGCCCTGGGTTCAAGCCCCAGTGCCAAAAACAAACAAACAAACAAACAAAAACCAGCTCAATTTTTTTCCTCATTTATTCATTGAATAAATGAGGATTGGGGATATGGTGATAAACAAAAACAAAACTGAGAAATCCCTGTTATCAGGGAATTTACATGCTGGAAATAGACAATAAATTATTGAACAAGATATTCAGATTGTGATAGGATCTACAAAAAGGCAATGTGATGCAATAGGGATGGAGAGAGAAAGATGGGGATGGATGGATGGATGGATGGATGGATGGATGGATGGAGAGATGGATGGATGGATGGATGGATAGATAGATAGATATGGAAATACACTTTGCATGGGTGGTTTGGTCAGAGAAATCTTTTCAGATGCTGCGGCCCTAGGGCTGAGACAGCGTAGTGAGGGAGTGAGCCGGGCAGCCACCTAGAAGCAGACGGGCACTCCAGGGCGATGCGATGCGGGAGCAGCAGGTGCTCATGCACTGTGCTGGGAGCGTGCCCAGTGCTCCAGGAACAGCACGGACGGCGGAAGCCACTCAGCGGAAGGCGGCAGAGCCAGTCTCTGCCAGGCCACTCCTGACTGGGCACAGCAGAGTCGGGCACTCATTTCTCAGTGCTCAGAAGGTGCCTGATATGACGTCGTGCTATTGCAACATGCTTCTGCTGGTTGCTGATCTGCAAGCCCTGGGGGGAATCATCTTGCTTGCCTTTCTGTATCCTCAGGGTTTGTCCCTGTGCTTGGCAGGTGTCTGCACCCTTGCTGAATGGGTGAGTCAGAGGCCCTTCAGACGCAGCATCGGAAGACGCCTGAGTCACCTGATGGGGTTTCTGGTTCCCCTGTCCCTGGAGGAGGGCTGTCGTTGCTTCACTCGCAGCAGCTGCTCTTGATGTGTTGCCAATTCTGGCTGCTTCCCTCCTGGATGCTCCTGTGCCAATCTCCAGTCAGGACCCTCTACCATAAACATAAATGTGTCCTGTTTGGGCAGTGCCACCGAAGGGTTCTGCATATCAGAGATGTGGGGAGGCCCGTGCTGGGAGTGCTAGCAAAGGAGGCCAGGCTTGCAAGTTGAGCAGAGAAGAGAAATATTGGCAACTGACCATGAGTGTCGACAATGTCACCCTGAAATTGTTTTTAATGTTTTATAAAAGCCAGGCGTGGTGGTGCATGCTTGTAATCCCAGTACTCGGGAGGCTGAGACAGGAGGATTCAGGTTTGCAGCCAGCCTTGGCTACTTAGTGAGGCCCTCCGCAACTTCGTGAGACCCTGTTTCAAAATAAAGAATAAAAACTAGGGCTGGGGGTATAGCTCGGAGGTAGAATGCCCCTGGGTTCAATCCCCAGTACCACACACACAAAAAAATAAAGTTTTATAAAAACTTTTTTATTTTAATAACATTTTTTGTTTAAGAGTGAATAAGCTTTGGATTTTAGTTTGTTTTCATATGACCAAAATGTCTTGTAGGCACATATTAAAATATCATCCCTAAAAGTAGGAGACATTTATAAAATGAGACAAGAGTTTCTTTTTCTCTCTCTTTTAAAGCAGGAAGTTGGAATAATTTTTTAAAGATAACAATATCAAAAATTATGAAGAGGTAAGAACCACTAGCAAACAAAAATAGCCTCTAAAATCATTGAAATAAGTGTTTTTATAAATGTGAGCAAAATTTATATATCTTATCATACAATGACTTTGAGGTTCTTTATGTAAACCCTTCTTCTTTTTCTCCTTCTCCTCCCTCCTCCTTCCTCCTCCTTCCTTCTTTCCCCTCTCCGTCTTCTTCTGTCACCCCTTCCCTCCTCCTCCTCCTCCTCCTCCTCCTCCTCCTCCTCCTCTTCCTCCACCTCTTCCTCCTCCTCCACCTCCTCCTCCTCCATCTTCTTCAGAATTACACCCAGGGGCACGCTACCACTCAGCTACATCCCCAGTCCTTTAAAATTTTTATTTTGAGACAAGGTCTCAATAAGTTGCCCAGGCTAGCCTCCAACTTGTAATCCTTCTGCCTCAGCCTCCTGAGTAGCTGGAATTACAGGTGTGCACCGCCGAACCTAACGAAATCCTACATATTCTACTTTCATAGATGATTATAATGATTTTGTTATCTCTTTTTTTAAGTCACAGTAGATTAAATGTAATAAATTATCAGGGCAGAAAAGGTGGCAGGGGAAGTCACATCAACACAATGAATGGGAGGATGTCTTGCTGAACAGAGGAGGCAGAAAAACTTTAAGAAGCGGATGTTAAGCAGTCAAGATTGACAGCCCTGGGGGGCCTCTCTGTCCTGGGCAAACAAGTCGGTTCCCCCCTTAGGCTCCATTATGCAGCTGCACAATGGCTTATCAAATGCAATGTCAAGCCAAAAGACACATATTTTTTTAAATTATTATTGTTCTGTTTGCTTGCTTTGAAATTCCATTCGATGGCAAAGTCTCATTTGACTTGTCCTTCTTTGCTGGGAATCTGAGCTGAATTGCTGCGAGGAGGCTGCCTATGAACTTGGTTCTAGCTTGTGGGACTAGGTTTTGTTGCAGAAATCATGTGCTAATTACAGACCCTGCTGGGGGTGGGGGTGATGACGATGTGGTCTAAACACCACACTACCTGTGCAAAATCAAAACACACCCGGTTGCAAGTGTTTTAGATGAGAGTTGTGTGTACCTATGTAGTATAGTTACTACTGCCCATGACTGGAGTATGGTTCAGAAGATAAATACTATGCTTCATAATATAAGAAAGGGTGGAGCCGGGCATGGTGGCACACGCTTGTAATCCCAGTACTTTGGGAGGCGGAGACCGGAGGATCCGGGTTCGCGGCCAGCCTCAGCTCTCTCGCTCTCTCTCTCCCTGTCTCTCTCTCTCTCTCTCCTTAGTGAGGCGCTCCGCAACTTCGTGAGACCCGGTTTCAAAATAAAGTATAAAAAATAGGGCTGGGGGCGTAGCGCGGAGGTAGAACGCCCCTGCGTTCAATCCCCGGTACCGCAAAAAAAAAAAAAAAAGAAAGGTGGAAAATACTTTGAAAGTGTTCCATTTTAAAAATGCCCATTAAGTCAGGCGCGGTGGCACATGCTTGTAATCCTAGTACCTGGGAGGCTGACACAGGAGGATCGCAGGTTTGAGGACAGTCTCAGCAAGTAGTGAGACTCTCATCAAACTAGAGAGACTCTGTTTCAAAATAAAAATAAATTAGGGCTGGGGGTGTAGCTCAGAGGTAGAGTGACCCTGGGTTCAATTCCCAGTGCTCCACACATAAAAGTGCCCATGAAAGGGAAGGGAAATATTTAGGATATTTGGAAAGTCAGCGAGTGCTTAGAGTCTACGTTAGAGATTCTCAGGATGTGCGCATGTGTGTGTTTCTGAGTCCTTTCAGATGAAAGTGTACTTGGAGTCTGGAGGACATATTTGCTTTTGTCCTGCCAAAATTGGGGTTTCTGCACTGTGAACGGGAGAATTATCTTGAAGGTTGTGGAAGTTATCTTTGAGTACCAGGGATGTCGGAGTGATAGAGCTACTCAAAAAATGCGAACTTGCATTTTAAAATGTTCCAAATTTGTAATAGGGGTTTTGTTTTGTCCCCCCCCCCCGTGAGGATTCTCTGTCAATGAAGAAGAAAGTTTGGGTGCCAACGAAAGGAAGCAGAGTTTGTGTTAGCAATACCAATGAGTGTTCCCAAGGGGAATTGTTAAATAGCCTAGGGGTTATTCTAGTTCAGCAAACCTAAAGATACAAAAAAAGCAACTTTAGATTGTAGGGCTGGAAATCGTAGGATTCTGACTGAATTCCAGCAAAAGTAAAGAATTCAGAAACATGCAAAATTCACAATGGATAAGAAAATGTTATTATTGTTACATTTTCTTTGCTACAAAAATCATGTAGTTCTGTACTTGAAAATTCAAACATTGTAGAAATACATTAGCTACAATAATGAAATAACTCCTAGTTTATACTGTCATCCACTCCCCTGTAACAATACTGTTAAAATGTTGGCTTATGCCCGGTGTGGTGGTAAAATGTTGGCTTATGCCCGGTGTGGTGGTACATGCCTATAATCCCAGTACTTGGGAGGCAGAGATAGGAGGATCGCAGGTTTGAGGCCAGCCTCAGTAAGTTAGCAAGACCCTCAGCTACTCAGTGAGATCCTGTTTCAAAACAAAAGATAAAAAGGGCTGGGGGTGTAGCTGGGAAGTAGAATGTCCCGGGTTCAATCCCCAGTACCAGAAATAAACAAAACAAAACAAGCAACAACAAAAAAAATGTTACATTTCTGTTACTCTTTTTATATAAGTTGATTTATGCTATATAGATTATTGTAACTTGCCCATTTTCCCCACTTAACAATGATATAGCTTGCTGTCCATCCAAGTTACTTATCAGTGTCATCACATCATCTTTTCAATTGTGAGGGAGAATTCCATCTTACAGCTATTCTTTCTTTCTTTTTTATTGTTTTGCAGTACTGGGGATTGAACCCAGGGGCATTCTACCTCTGAGCTACACCCCCAGCCCTATTTTTTATTCTTTATTTTGAAACAGGGTCTCACTAAGTTGCGGAGGCCTCACTAAGTAGCTGAGGCTGGCCGTGAACCCGGATCCTCCGGTCTCTGCCTCCCAAGTACTGGGATTACAAGCGTGCACCACCACACCCGGCTCAGCTATCATTTCAAACATACAATTTTCTGAAGTTTTTTCTTTTCCCCACTGTTACTATGATGATCTCATTCGGATTCTCATCTGCTGTCTTGCTTAGCTACAAGTAGGATCTAGATTTGATTAGAAAACCATGTATATAAGGAGATAAGTGCTGTTTTTCAGACGGCGACTGTTGGTTGTGTGGAGTAAGCCGCACTCTTATCTCACAAAACTAGAGCAGATGAGGTCTCTTTGGCATCACATAGAACATTCCGGAGTCGCACGTGTGTGGACCAATAACCCTCAGACTCAAAATTAAGCTTCCCTCAATTAATTGGAAGCATTCAAATTTTCAGAGGAAATGAGCCTCGTCATCAACTAAACTTCCACATTTTGGGTTAGCACTGGAATCCCCGTGGTCCTGTCGAGAAAGCAGCGATTATTTACAGAGTCCCTGTGTTATTCAAAGGTGCAGATCATGGGCCAAGAGTCACTGTAATGACAGGAATCCAGGGCGGGACTAGGTGACTTTCACTACAAACCAGAGCCACAGTTGCTTTGTCTCTCTTCTGAGGTTCGCTCTCTTCTCTTTTAGCCTTTTGCTGGCAGTAGCTGCCTCCCTGTGCTATGACCCTCCCTACCATGCGCAGTTCCATAACAGTTTCCTCCTGTACAAACAAGGATAGTAATTAAGATGAATACTGTGAAGCTGGGCATGGTGGTGCACGCTTGTAATCCCAGTACTTGGGAGGCGGAGACCGGAGGATCCAGGTTCGCGGCCAGCCTCAGCTACATAGTGAGGCCCTCTGCAACTTCATGAGACTCGGTTTCAAAATAAAGGATAAAAAATGGGGCCGGCTACACTGGGGGTGTAGCTCGGAGGTAGAACGCCCCTGGGTTCAATCCCCGGTACCGCAGAAAAAAAAAAAAAAGATGAATTGAATACTGTGGAAGACCTCTAACCCCCTTACAATACGATGACAATTTTTTTTTTTTTGCGGTACTAGGGATGGAACCCAGGGCCATTCTACCTC
>PVJS01057693.1:0-11983 GCA_004027185.1 Glis glis | reverse complement strand
GCCCCCCCCCCCCGCCAACTAAGAAAGAAGGTGGTTTTGTGTTGTTCATTGGGCACAGACAATGAAATGTGAGGGAGCGGAACCAAAGTGTCAGGAAGCAAAGGTCTATGTGTACCCGCCTTAGACTCATGGACTGTTGCTACGTACAGACCAGGGGACACACATACAGAACCAACAGGCTCCTGACTTCGGGGAATTAAAGGCCATAGATGACAAATTAATTAAGTCAAGAGAAACAAGATGAGCCGGGCGTGGTGGCGCACGCTTGTAATCCCAGTACTTTGGGAGGCAGAGACCGGAGGATCCGGGTTCGCGGCCAGCCTCAGCTCTTTCGCTCTCTCTCTCTCTGTCTGTCTCTGTCTCTGTCTTTGTCTCTCTCTCTCTCCTTAGTGAGGCCCTCCGCAACTTCGTGAGACCCAGTTTCAAAATAAAGTATAAAAAATAGGGCCGGGGGCGTAGCGCGGAGGTAGAACGCCCCTGCGTTCAATCCCCGGTACCGCAAAATAAATAAATAAATACATAAATACATAAATAAATAAATAAAAAGTAAAATAGGACTGGGGATATAGCTCCTGGGTTCAATCCCTAGTGCCACAAAAAAGAAAAAAAAGAGAAACAAGATGGAAAACGAGGACTTTCTTCATTGGTTAACGTCTATACAAAGGGGCTTCTAACATATATAAAGCCCTGCGCTCAGCACCAGGATCTGCTCCCCTCTTGGGGCACCTCCCTGCATGGGAGTTTTAACCCTGTTACTTTCTTTCGTGGGCCGAGTGGACTTTGGGGAGGGGCAATGTGTAGTTGACGGTGCTTGGCCCGGGCTACCCGCGGGCAGTGTCAGAAAGCCCCACTGGACTCTGGGGTCTGTCAAGGCCCCGAGGGGTGATCTGCCTCTCTGCTTGCTTGCCCCTTTAAAATAAACTTCCTACTTTCACTTTTCTGGTGTCTGCAGATTTCATTTTTCCACTCAGTGAGACAAGGTCCTGGTAAGAAATTCAGTATCAGTCGAGTATGGTGGTGCACGCCTGTAATCCTAGTACTTGGGAGGCTGAGACAGGAGGGTCGCAGGTTTGAGGACAGCCTCAGCAAGTAGTGAGACTCTCATCAGCCTAGTGAAACCTTCTTTCAAAATAAAAATAAAATAGGGCTGGGGATAGAGCTTGGAGGTGGAATGCCCCAGGGCTCAGTCTCCAGTACCACAAAAAAAAAAAAAAGAAAAAAAGAAAGAAACTTGGTATCACTGGTTCCCTGAGATGCTGCATATGGTATCTCTGCCTTGTTTGACTTTGGACTTGCCTGGGGCCACCAATGTCCAGTGCAGAGAACATGCTCAATAAATGTTTGATGGATTCAGTGACAAAACCGAAGGTCCCACTGCCACCTCGCTTGCAGCCGGGTCTTTAGGGCCCAGCACTGCTACTCTCTGTGATACCCAGGACGATGGACCTGTGGCCACATGATTTCAAAGTAGCAAAGAACGTAAATGGTATTTGGGGACACTGGCAACAAGTAAAGCATGTTAATTAATTCCTGTTATTTCTGTTGGTGCAGTGGATGCTAAGTAGTCGGTGCCCATGTTCATAAAAGAAGGAATCCGCTCAGTTGCAGCTCGAGGGCAGCGAAAATAAAGATGGAACCATTTCCCATTTAGATTCACGAACCCCCTGAGCTCCACGCACGGATCCCTCAAAGGTCCACGGACACTCGCCTAAGAACCTCAGGTTAGCCGGCCATCTTTCAGCTCCAGGTGGCTGGGGGGCTGCCACCTCTAACATCCTAGGGTGGCATAAAGTCAGGTCCCTCAGCTCCTCCTGCGCCGGCCTGGCGTCCTCCACCTGGAGACAGAGTTGGACTTTTCCTGGCTCCCTGGCGGGCTGCCCCACACAAGCCTGAGGGAGTTATGGCGCAGACCACAGCAAGCAATCAGGCGGCTTTCCTCTGGGAGACGTCCCCATCTAGGACGAGACGTCTAGACGTCCCCATCTAGGACGAGAGAAAAAGGAGAGGCTCCTACCTCTCCTTTTTCTCTTCCTCCCAAGCACAGCCTGGTCCCTCTGGCTCCCCCTCCCTTCCCCTTTCCCTTTATTTCCTCTCCAGCTCCTTGCAGACATTTCGGGCTGGTCCCAGCTCCTCCCAGTTTTGCTCCTTTGAGCTCTGAGGGTCTCAGCCTAGTGCAAGGAAGGGTCTCCTCGAGTAGGTGTTTATTTTATTTTATTTTATTTTTAGTCGTGGGGAGTTGAACCCAAGGGCCTTCTACCTCTGAGCTACACTTCCAACCCTTTTTGAATCTTTTATTTTGAAATAGGGTTTTGCTAAGTTGCTAAGGGTCTTGCTAAGATACTGAGGCTGGCCTCAACCTGCTATCCTCCCATTTCAGCCTCCCACATACTAGAATTACAGGCGTGCACCACCATGCCTGGCTTTCAGGCTGTTTATCATACAATTTCTTCCAAACACATCCAGACCCATACATCCAGATCCCTTCTGAAAGTCAGATGTGTGTGTGTGTGTGTGTGTGTGTGTGTGTGTGTGTGTGTCTGGGGATTGAATCCAGGGACATTCTACCTCCGAGCTATACCCACAGCCCTTTTTGTTTTTTTCAAACAGGGTCTTACTAGATTGCTGAGAGTCTTGCTACTTGCTAAGGCTGTCCTTGAGCCAGGGATCCTCCTTTCTCAGCTGTCCAAGGACTGAGACTATAGGTGTGCACCTCCACACCCGGCTTCAAGGTCAGTTTTTTTTTTTTTGCAGTACTGGGGATTGAACCCAGGGGCATTCTACCTCTGAGCTACACCCCCAGCCCTATTTTTTATTCTTTATTTTGAAACAGAGTCTCACTAAGTTGCAGAGGCCTCACTAAGTAGCTGAGGCTGGCTGCAAACCCAGATCCTCTGGTCACAGCCTCCCAAGTACTGGGATTACAAGCATGCACCACCATGCCTGGCTTTCAAGGTCAGTTTTGATTAATACATTTTTCTCCATCTTATTACAAGAGCTAGTGGTCCCTTGAAGACTCTTCGTCCTCTGGGAATTTCCCCACTGATGTACTCTCTGTGAGGCAAGGACGCGACCCATATCTGTCACTCTCTCTTCTCTTTCCTTAACCATTGGCTGATGTTCACATGGGGTGACCTAGCACAGCCTGCAGTCCCCTGGGTCCAGTCTCACCAGGTCTCAGGGTTGAACACACACACACACACACACACACACACACACACACACACACGAGTACTTCATGACAGGTAGGTTTATCCAACAAACCCAAGAATGGGCTGTCACTAGGGAATCTCGTGATGTCATTCATTGCATCGAGCCATGTGCTCATCTCAGTGGACACCCCAAAACATCATTTAATGAAGTTGGGTGTTATTGACAAAACTCTTAGCAACCTGGGCACAGAAGGCCCCGTCCCTAACTTGACCAGGGTGCCCACAGAGACTCACGCTAATCGTGACACATGACAGTGAAACGTGTAAGAGCAGGAGTAGCTGCCGTCGCCAATCCTCTCCAAACTTGGGATGTGGGTCCCCTCCATGTAGAAAAATACGACAAGGGGGCCTGGATGCCAAAGCGAGGAAAGCAAACTGTCACTACCACAGAGGATGTGATGATGCATCTAGAAAACCCAAGGCACCAAGCGCAAACCCATTAGGAGAGTTTGGTACGGCGATTTACATATAGAACTCGGTGGCTTTCATACCCATTGGGATGGCTATTATAAAACAAAATTAAACTAAATAACAAGTGCTGGTGTGGATGAGGAGAGACCGGAGCCCTTCTGCACTGTCGGTGGGAATGCAAACGGTGTAGCCATCACTCTATCCCACTGAGACCTCGTGAGTTTTGCCATCCAATGTCTGGTCAGGACAAGCATGGTCTCTGACGCATGTCCCCACCTGCAGCGGAGATCTGTCTCGAGTCTTCCACACACAGAAGCCTCACCCAGGCCGACCTCCCATTCAGATACGTCCTTGCAGGAAGAAATGGTTTCTACGTGACTACAAATATCTTCTCTCTGTGTGGATGAATCCAAGGCCTGGGGGTGCTATTGGGCAATAAAAATAAATGAACTATTGATACGCATATGCTACTGTAGGAACCTTAGAAGTATTACGCTCACTGAAGGGAGCCAGACACCAGGGCCGGGCTGTGGTAGAGCACAGTGGTAGAGCACTTGGCAAGAACGTGTGAGACCCTGGGTTCCACCTCCAGTGCAGAAAGAAAGACAGACAGACAGACAGAAAGTCGCTGGGTGTGGTGATGCACGCTTGTAATCCCAGAACTTGGGAGGTTGAGACAGGAGAATCGCAGGTTCCAGACCAGCTTCAGCAACTTAACGAGGCTCAGCAACTTAGTGAGACCCTGATTTAAAATAAAAATAAAATCGGACTGGGAGTGTAGCTCAGAGGTAGAATATTCCTGGGTTCAATCCCCAACACACACACACACATACACACACACAAACTAGACACCAAAGACTGCATATGATCCATTCATATTAAATGTCCAGAAAAGGTAGTAGAGATAAAGTAGGTCAGAGGTTGGTTGGGTCTGGGATGGAATGGGGAGTAACTACAAGTGGATACATGAATCTTTTGGGGGTGACAGGAATGTTCTAGAACTGGATTGTGGTGATGGTTGCACAACTCTATATTTACTAAAAGTCACTGAATCACAGTTGAAAAGGGTATATTCTATGGTATGTAAATTACACCTCAATTAAGCATACCAGGCCTAGTAGAATTAGGCTACTTTCCAACGGATAGTCTTTGAGCATGCTTGACAATTGGGGTCAAACGGTGCTAGAGTGAAGAGCAGTCTGTGGTCTCAGACACTCAGCTCTGGGCGCCCCTCCCCCTGCACCTCCCCCTGCACCTGACACGTGGCACAGGCTCCTTCTCACCGCGGACAGGACTCTCCTCAGGGTCTTGGCTTCTCCTTCAGGACTGCCGGTGCCCAGGCCTCTTGCCCTGGCTGCTTGAGACTTGTTCTCCTGAGCACCGAAAGGCAGCTGGTGTCCTCCCATTTTATTATTTTATTTTATTTTTGTGGCACTGGGGATCAAACCCAGGGGCTTTCTACCTTCAAGCTACACCCCTAGTCCTCTTTTATTATGTTTATTTTGAAAGAGTCTCACTAAGTTGATGAGAGTCTTACTATTTGCTGAGGCTGTCCTTGAACCTGCGATCCTCCTGTGTCAGCCTCCCAAATACTCCATGCCCTGTATCCTTCCATTTTAAAACAACTATTAGATTGGCTAGAGGGGGAGGGGGTGTATAAAACCAGCATTTTTTTTTTTTTTTTTTTTTTTTTTTGCGGTACTGGGAATTGAACCCAGGGGCATTCTACCTCTGAGCTACACCTCCAGCCCTATTTTTTTATTTTTATTTTTTTGCGGTACTGGGGATTGAACCCAGGGGCATTCTATCTCCGAGCTACATCCCCAGCCCTATTTTTTATTCTTTATTTTGAAACAGGGTCTCACTAAGTCGTGGAGGGCCACACTAAGTAGCTGAGGCTGGCCGCAAACCTGCGATCCTCCTGTCTCAGCCTCCCAAGTACTGGGATGACAAGTGTGCGCCACCATACCTGGCTCCCTAAAACCAGTTTTCATGGAGTGACCAGAAGAGACAGGGCCACTCATTCCTGATGGCGACTGGCTCCCTCTCCTCCCTGCACTCTCTCCTTTCTTTCCTCTCCCTCCTCCCTTCCCTTTCTCTCTCTGAACCCCCCACCCCCACCCCAGTCATGTCCTGGCACCTTCTCCTGTGCAGATCCTGCTGTGCTGGAGGGTGGGTGGCCGTAGGGAGCACACCAGTGTATCTCCATTTGCTGGAGGCTGTGGGGAGAGTCGGACCTACAGCCAGGTACTCAAGTCCAGCTGGGCGCGGCACCCAGAAGGCCCATTCTGTGATGGGTTCTAACATACAGTGGGGTTCCTGAGCCCTCCTGGCCAAGGTGACAGAGGTGGACACTGGAGAGCTGGGAGAGGCCACAGGGTGGGGTGGCCCTGTGGGGGATGGAAGGCGGGCAGGGCTTGGCCAGGGAGGGGACAGGTGCGGGATCAGGGGTGGAGGGAAGAGCTGGGAATTTGGTCCCTCCCCAACAACCTCTGGGGCCTTTTCTACCCTTCCTGCCAAAGCTTGCCCCCAAGAAACTGTCACTGTAGTCGGGCATGGTGGTGCAGACCTGTAATCCCAGTACTTGGGAGGCAGAGATAGGAGGATCGCAGGTTTGAGGCCAGCCACAGCAACTTAATGAGACACTGATTCAAAATAAAAAGTCAAAAGAGCTGGGGGTGTAGCTCAGAGGCAGAATGCTCTGGGTTCAGCCCCCACACAAAAATCCCATGGTGTAAATAAAATCAGGGATGCGATGCAGGAACCTGGAGACTGTGTGCAGCCTCTGCTATCCCATGGGACCTGGGTCATGCTGCGGCCTGGGCCTCTCTTTTAAGCAGCAGGAAGGCGTTGCTGCTTTGTACTGGGTGAGATCTGCCCTCACACAAGCCCTCACAGGCTATCGATAGAATCGATAGAGCGGCAGGGGTGCCCCTCCTCCCAGGGCTGTCTTGGGGAGTCTTGGGGTCAGCCTGGAACTGGGGCACGGGGACCTTGGGATTTCTGTGGGCATAAGAGGCTGGGAAAGTTTTGGGTGGGACGGGGCAGGGTAGGGACCTGCTTTTGAACTGCCCCCTGTAAAGTCCCCACCAGGGCCGCAGATTTAGAGAGCAGGGGTACTGTGCACGCTTCCCCCAGCTGCCCCTCCTCCGGCGGCCCCTTCTATTTTTAGCGCTTCCTCCCCAGAGCTCCACACACTTGAAAAGTGCTCTTGAAATACACACACACACACACACACACACACACACACACGAGAAAAAAAATTCTGAAAAATGTCAAACCGCAGGTCCTTTCCCCGTGCTTCTTTCAAGTTTCTAGGTTTGTTCTATTCCTGGTTGACCCCAAAGCAGACAGGGTCAAATGGGGTGCCCTTGAGCTGGCACCATGGAGGCTCAGAGTGCTGGCTGTGAGTCCTGGCTCCTCCTGCAGCCTGATGGGGACAGCTCAAGGGACAGAGAGCATGACAATTCTTTTTTGTGTGTGTGGTACTGGGGATTGAACTCAGGGGCATTCTACTTCTGAGTTACACCCCCAGCCCCATTTTATTTTGAAACAGGGTCTCACTAAGTTGTGGAGGGTCTCGCTACATTGCTGAGGCTGGCCTCGAACCTGCGATCCTCGTGTCTCAGCCTCCCAAGTATTGGGATTACAGGCCATGCGCCACCCACGCCCAGATGAACATAGCAACTCTTATCGCCCATTTTTAGTAAAATATGGGGCCATGAAGCTATGGTCCCATGTAGCTGTGAAGTTTAAAAGGAATTTTGGGGTGCGTTGCAATTGTGCGTGACAGTGAGATTCTCAATGAAGCATTCATAAGTGCACACGACGTGTTCAGTCTGTGTCCTTCCGGCACCTTCCTGCCCTCCACTTCCGCCCCTTGCCCTCCTCTGCTGGTCTCTCTCCTCATTTTCATGAGCTCTTCCTCTTTCTCATTTCTCTTAGCTTCGACATATGACAGAAAACATGCGGCCCTTGATTTTCTGGGTCTGGCTGATCTCACTCAGCAGTGTGGACAGCGGGGCAGAGCGTGACTGATGAAAGGGGGTGACCCTTTAGGGTAAGAACAGGGGGGGACTGAGCAATCTGTTTGTTCAGCTTCTTCTTGGCTTCCAGGTACAGGGCAGGGCATCTTTCACATGAAGGTCTATTTTTTTTCTTTTGTGGTACTGGGGATTGAACCCAGGGGCGTTCTACCTCTGATCTACACCCCCAGCCCTATTTTCTTTTTATTTTGAAACAGGGTCTCACTAGGCTGATGAGAGTCTCACTGCATTGCTGAGGCTGTCCTCGAACCTGCGATCCTCCTGTCTCAGCCTCTCAAGTACTGGGATTACAGGCGTGCACCACCACAGTCAGCTCACATGAGGATCTTATGACTTACTTTTTGGGGGATGCACATCAGAAAGTTGTTTTTTGTTTATTTGTTTATTTGTTTGGTTCTAGAGGTTGAACACAAAGGCATTCTACCTGCAGGCCACACCCCCAGCCCTATTGTTTTTTATTTTGAAATAAGGTCTCACTAAGTTGCTGAGGGTCTCGATGATGAGTTTCTGAGACTGGCCTCAAGCCTGTAGTCCTCCTGTCTCAGCCTCCCAAGTACTGGGACTACAGGTCAGGCTCAGAGATTTGTGGCCGTGCTGTGGGGGTGAGAGGTGGAGATCAGAGAGTGACCTTCTTGCTTCTGTGGTTTTCTCAGTCCCCTCAGCTTAGGTACTCAGCGTTCCAAGCTGCCATGTTTTGTTTGGATATCATGTTCAGAAAGGGCACAAATCATAAATTCGATGGATTTTCACAGAGCAAATTCACCCATGTAGTTAGCACCCTGGTCCAAAGGCACCCAGCTGCTGGTCCCAGGCTCTCCCCTCCAAGGTTGGCCCTACCTGAGTTCTGCCTGGTCTTGAACTTTGTAGAAATGGAATTTTACAATACATGTTCCTTCAACTCTGGCTTCTTTTGCGCAATATCATTTTGGCATCTAGGAGAACAAAGGCCGTACATTTTTCTCACCCATCACAGAGGCCATCTCTACAACAAAGGATAGATTAATGAGAAGAGAGCATAACAAATTTAGTTAATCAAGCCTGGCATGGTGGGCCACACCTGTAATCCCAATACTTGGGAGGCTGAGATGGGAGGATCTCAGGTTCGCAGCCAGCCTCAGCAACTTAGCGAGACTCCCAACAACCTAGCAAGACCCTATTTTGAAACAAAAAATAAAAAGGGTTGGGGGTGCACCTCAGAGGTAGAACACTCCTGGGTTCAATCCTCAGTACCATAAAAAAATGTGCCGGTATTGGAAAATTGCTCTGATATTAATTTCTAGTAAAATGTAAAAGGCAAGGAGAGGCGATAGCTCTGTCTGTTACATTCCAAGAGCTCCCCCTCCCTTCTTTTCTGCCCCTTTGTCCTAAATGATTAACCCATAGTAAGAATGTAAAGACAACTGAAGCCTCTGGCCTTAGAAACACGTAGAGACTTGGGAGCCTTACGAGCACCGTACAGGCAGTTAAGGCCTTTAGCCCTGAGATCACAGCGACTCTGCCTAGCACATTTTAAAACCGTAAAGATAGCAAGGGCCTTATGCCTTGCTCTTAGAGATTACACACAGCCACACTGGCTGTAATCAGTGCCTCTGTTTCCCTCCTATTCTCTGTGACCCGGCCTCAGTATGAGAAAGGCAAACTCCATGTGTTACATCAAAGTGCCCATAGTTGATAGACAACCAATACAGCCCAATACAATAGGGGTAAAAACAAGGTAGATTATTGACCTCTGCACTTAGTAAGCACTTAGTAGACTAGAAGGCACCACCTGCCTAAGGAATAAGTTATGCCTAAGAAATAAGTTACTAGCTCGTTGCCTTGATAACTCTGATAAGAACATACTAATGTGAAAACTGTATTTAAGGAACCAGGGTCCAAGGGAGGGGCAGAGTTTTACTTTTGGACTCTCCACTGTGTCTTCCAGGCACGCTGCTTTTCCTCTTCTCTTTTCTATTTCCTACTGACTTTGTATAAAATTTTGTTAAGCTGCAACCGAGCTGCCTCGGTTTTAATTCCCCTTTTCAGAAAATCTGATCTGAATTGCGGGAAAGAGTTCACAGAGCCACTTCCACCATAACAAAATTTTTTTTTTATTTAATCAAACTTTTACATGACCCCAAAAACCAGGGAAAACTTGTGTGTGTGTGTGTGTGTGTGTGTGTGTGTGTGTGTGTGTGCGCTACTGGGGATTGAACCCAGGGTACCACTGAGCTACATCCTCAGCCCTTTTTATTTATTTATTTATTTATTAGAACTGAGGATTGAACCCAGGGCATTTTACCTCCAAGCTACACCCCCAGCCCTATTTTTTATTCTTTATTTTGAAACAGGGTCTCACTAAGTTGCGGAGGGCCTCACTAAGTAGCTGAGGCTGGCGGCGAACCCGGATCCTCTGGTCTCAGCCTCCCAAGTACTGGGATTACAAGCATGCCCCACCACGCCCGGCTTAAAACTTACATTAAATACATTTGTCAAGCTTTTCTTTTCTTAATATGGCTTTCGTTACAGGGGCACCAGCCATGGACCCCGTGGTGGGTGGGAAGAGATGACTTGTTCTCCCCTGCAGTATGTACTACTTCAAAAAAACAAAAACAGAAACAAACTTTACTGAAAGAATAACTAAGCATTTAGGAGATGCTTGTAGGGGAAAAGAAACATCTTTCCTCCTCTATCTCTAGGTTCATGGCCCAGGTCCTTACATCAAAGACATAGTATAAAGAGAAAAAGCAGCCAGGAATGGTAGTGCATGCCTGTAATCCCAGTACTTGGGAGGCTGAAACAGGAGGATCGTAGGTTCAAGGCCAGCCTCAGCAATGTAGCGAGACTTTCAGGAATATATCGAGACCTTGTTTCAAAACAAAAAATAAAAAGGGCTGGAGGTGTAGCTTGGAGGTAGAATGCCCTAGTACCACAAAAAAATAAAAAAGAGTGGATAGTCGTGGAGAAGTGTTTTGGGGGGCCCAGGTGTGGCCCATGGCAGCAATTGGGTGAATGTGGCGAGGCCGGTTCGCTCAGACTCCCCTCTGGGTCCCTTGTCTTCAGAGACAAGGGCTCTTCTTCACTCTGGCTAAGGCGGCTGTCTCTCAGGGCAGGGCTTTCTGGCCTGCGTGGGCGGGCAGGGGAGGGAAGGCGAGTGTGGTCTGCCTGCTTCTGCTGTTTTCTCAAACACCAATGTGCATATTTTGGGGTAGCATGGCCTGAACCCCATCCTCCTCCTTTGGGGCTGAACCCTTGTAATAGGAAAACTTACAGGAAGAAGAGAGCGGGAGTGGAGCAGTGGTGCACACCTGTAATCCCAGTACTTGGGAGGCTGAGACAGGAGGATCGCAGGTTGGAGGTCAGCCTCAGCAACTGAGCAAGACCCTGTCTCAAAATAAAAAATGAAAAGGGAGCTGAGCATGGTGGCACACGCTTGTAATCCCAGTACTTGGGAGGCTGAGACAGGAGGATCGCAGGTTTGAGGACAGCCTCAGCAAGTAGTGAGACTCTCATCAACCTAGTGAGACCCTGTTTCAAAATAAAAATAGAGGTGGAGGTGTAGCTTGGAGGTAGAATGCCCCTGGGCTCAATCCCCAGTACCACACACACATACACAAATAAAAATAAAAAATTTAAAAGAAGGCTGGGGATGTAGCTCAGAGGTAAGGAACCCTTGGCTTCAATCCCCAGCACAGCACAAAAAAAAAAAAAGAAAGCAGGCATTCACCCCACAGACATGTCGGTCCCTGAGCCAGGCAGCGTGCAGGGCCCTGGGAAAGGGCAGCTTCTCCTTCCAAGACTCGGGCCTCATAGAAAGCCCGACCCAGCGATTCCAATTTCACCCAGTTTTGTCGACAGCGCACCTTTCAGGGCTGTGGGCTCATGGTCTGAAGCCACACCGGATGGCAGGACCAGACTCCGGGTGCCGGGGCTGGGGGTTGAGGGGAGCCCAGGGATCTCCCCAGAAGTTGCTTTTCTGACTAAATCTCTCCTTGGGGCATTTTCTTGTGAATTTTTGCCCACGGTCTTCCTGGTCTGAACCTCTCGTTGGGCATTTCCCTCGCATCCTTGGTCTCTTCCCCTGGCGTTTCTCTTGGCTCATCCATGGTGCCTCACATATGAAAGGGCTTCGATCGAGTTATGGGCAAAAAGAGACGGAGAAGAAGTGACCCAGGCACACTGCGACTTCCTCCCGAAGGAAGAACGCACGCAGGGAAGACGCACTGCATTGTCTGTGGTGCACACGGAAGGTTCTTTCTTTGTGTGCTGGAGGATGAGGCTCCTCCCCTCCCCCTCTCCTTCCCCCTTCCCCTTCCCCCCTCCTCTCCTCTTTTCCCC
>PVJS01057692.1:0-11981 GCA_004027185.1 Glis glis | reverse complement strand
AGCTGAGGCTGGCCGCGAACCCGGATCCTCCGGTCTCCGCCTCCCAAAGTACTGGGATTACAAGCGTGCGCCACCACGCCCGGCCAGAATGATTTCTAAGATATACTGTGAATAAGCACATCAAAGTTTGAAAAAGCTATTATATACCAATTTTGTGTAAGAGAGAAAAATACATGTTTGCTATGGCAAGAAAAAAGGAAAAGAGATGTTAACAAACAAACAAAAAAACACACAGGAAAACATTTGCTCCTAGAGGATGGGTGGGGATGGGCTAGAAGAACCAGGTGGGCAAAGCTTCTGTAAGCACGTGTTTTCTGTAGTTTCGGTCTTTGAACCATGTAAATGTTTCTACATAATCAAAAATTACACAAGGGATGGAGCTAAATGGTAGAGAACTTGCCTGGTTTAGATTCCCAGCACCACAAAAAAACTTATTAACCAGACTACGAAAACAAACCATTGAATTGAACACAACCTCAATGTATCAAAATGTATAACATAACCAAACAGGAAACATTTAATTCAAGTAACTTTTGAACCCATTATTCTAACTATACACCCTTAGTAGGATATATTCTCAGACCAAAAAAAATCTTAAACTTTACTTAGTAAATGCATTGTTAGTAGTGATATTGTACTGAAAATTTAAATTTCATGTATATTATAGGATACTGTAAATAAGTTTAATTATTGTTACTATGAACGAAGATTTTCATTGTAAAAAAGATAGAAGCCACAGGTGGTGGCTCACGCCTGTAATCCCAGTACTTGGGAGGCTGAGACAGGAGGATCACAAGTACTAGGCCAATCTCAGCAACTTAGTGAGGCCCTCAGCAACTCAGTGAGACCCTGTTACCAAATACAAAATAAAGGCCAGGCGTAGTGGTGCACACTTGTAATCCCAGTACTTGGGAGACTGAGACAGGAGATTTGCAGGTTCGAGGACAACCTCAGCAACTCAATGAGGCTCTCAGCAACTTATCAAGACTCTGTTTTGAAATAAAAAATAAAATAAATAAAATAGGTCTGAGGGTGTAGCCCGGAGGTAGAAGGCCCCAGGATTCCATCCCCAGTACCACACACACACACACACACACACACACACACACACACAATAAAAAGGGCTGGGGGTGTGGTGCATGCCAGTAATCCCAGTACTTGGAAGGCTGAGACAGAGGATCATAGGTTCAAGGATAGCCTCAGTAACTTAGTGAGACTGTTTCAAAATAAAGAATAAAAAATAGGACTGGAAGTATAGCTCAGAGTAGAATGCCTTTGGGTTCAATCCCCAGTACCACCAAAAAGGGGGGGCTGAGGGTATAGCTCAGAGGAAGAATACCCCTTGGTTCAATCCCCAGTACCAATAACAACAACAACAACAATAATAATAATAACCATATGATCCAGAAATCCCACTACTGGGTATATAGCCAAAGGATATATAATAAGTATGTTGAAGCCGGGCGTGGTGGCGCACGCTTGTAATCCCAGTACTTTGGGAGGCGGAGACCGGAGGATCTGGGTTCGTGGCCAACCACAGCGCGCATGCGCGCGCGCGATCTATCTCGCTCTCTCCTCTCTCTCTCTCTCTCTCTCTCTCTCTACTTAGTGAGGCCCTCCGCAACTTCATGAGACCCGGTTTCAAAAATAAAGCATAAAAAAAAATAGGGCCGGGGCTGTAGCGCGGAGGTAGAACACCCCTGCTTTCAATCCCCGGTACTGCAAAAAAAATAATAATAATAATAAGTATGTTGAAGAGACACCTGCACTCCCATGTTCACTGCTAAACTGTTCACAATATCCAAGACATGGAATAGCCTAAGTGTCTATCAACTAATGAATGTGTGAAGACAATGTGGCACATACACTAAAGGGAATACTATTCTGCCATAAAAAAGAATGGAATCCTGTTATTTGCAACACCATGGATGGAACTGGAGATCATTAAATGAAGTGAAATAAGCAGGCACAGAAAGACAAGTATTGAACGATCTTACTCATATATGGAATATAAAAAACTTGGTCTCCTGGGATTTGAGAGTAGAAACAGTGTGGGACAGTGTGTGGGGTGGGGGTGGAAATGGGAAAAGTTTGATGAATGGGTACCAAGTTGCTACATAGGAACAAGGAGCGTGGGGTACTATTGCACAGCGATATTATAGATAACAATTATGTACTGTATGTTTCAAAAAGCTAGAAGAAAAGATTTTGAAAGTTTTCACCACAAAGAATTGATTGTTTAAGAAGATAAATATGTTTAACCTGATTTAAGCATTAGGAAACATATACATGTATCAAACATGATATGGTACTCCATTAATATGTATAATTTTTATGTTTTTGTGAATCAGTTAAAATTTTTTAGAGATAATAGTAAAGTTGAACTTCTGAAAACCATGGAACACCGACATATACCACCCATTAGCTAAAATAGAAATTCTAGATTCTATGTGGAATCTAGGTCCCTTAATTGTAGGATTAGGAAATAAAAGAACAGAGCAGTGGGGAGATATTTTGTGGTAGAAGGGATTGGACTTTAGAGTCAAACCCATCTAGACTGAGCACTAGCTTTACCCACAACTAGCTATGAGTTCTTTTTTTTTTTTTTTTTTTGTACTGGGGATTGAACCTAGGGGGTTCTACCTCTGAGTTCTACAACCCCAGACCTTTTGTGTTCCTGTGTGTGGTACTAGGGATGGAACCCAGGGGCATTCCACCTCCAAACTACAGTCCCAGCCCTATTTTTTGTTTGTTTTGAAACAGAGTCTCACTAGGTTGCTGAGGTTGTCCTCGAACATGCGATCCTCCTTGTCTTAGCCTCCAGAGTATTAGGATTACAGGAGTGTGCCACCACGCCCGGCCCTATTTACTTTTTATTTTGAAACAGGGACTGGCTAAATTGCTGAGGGTCTCTCTAAGTTGCTGAGGCTGTCCTCGAACCTGCAATCCTCCTGTCTCAGCCTCAAGTACTGGGATTATAGGTGTGCACCACCACACCTGACAACTATTAGCTCTGGAGCAATTTCCTTTACTTTGCAGAGTTTCCCATTTGCGCAATGAGAATAATAACAGCTGCTTTATATGGTTATTACAACAAATAAGTAAAGCCCATTATAGTGCCTGGCATTGAAGAAAAGCTGAACATATGTCAAAGCTTCCAGATGTTAATCTATTTATGTTTTTAGAGTACTGCTCATCCTGTGATATCAAGTCCCAGTACTATATTAATTATGAAGCAATGTCATCTTCATGACATAATCATGACCCAATAGATCTCAAAATAAATCTTAATTTTAGGTGATTGATTTAAGGGCTGATAAATACATATATTACATTTGTTCTTTTCCTTTTAGGTAAGTCATAAACCTTATTTTGAAAATCAAATAATCTCATTCAAACTTCTGTTACTAATTTTCAAATCCAAAATAAGGCAACATTCATGTAATAAGTATTTATCAGAGGTCATTAGTGAACCAAGAACAATAACAACGACAAAAAATAGAATAAAATAATAGAAACTCTTACCACAGCCACTGTCACCGCCTTCCAGAAGCTTCTGGGCATTGTATTTTGCTTAAGAATTCAAAGAGGGAAAATTTTCAAGATTGTCTATTTTTAAGTGCACAGCAACAAAAAAACTGTGTTCAAATTGCCTTTCCTTGGTTAGTTCATAAGCAAAATAAAAAACGATAGCACGTAAATACTTTCCCCAAGTTTCCAATGTTCCGTTGCACATTCAACATATCCGATAATATTGCTTTAATTATGTGTCTGTGTGGGAAGTATAGTCTCCTACCAAAGCATGCTCTTTATTTGGTCAGACAGAAGATTCAGAGAAAAACAAGACGATTTTGTTTTCCTACTAGTGGGATTCAAGTATGCATTAAGGAAATGTTTGTCACGCTTACCACATTTTTGTCATATACTTGTCTCACAGAGCCAGTGTATGACTTACAAGAAGGAAGAAAAGCTGCTGTGTGTAGTGCTGAGAAACACCCCCTGCGCTCAGCACCCTCCTACAGGACTGCCGCCGCAGTCTTTCGAAAACACGGCTTTTCAATTCTGAATCTTGCTCCACATTTCTTACAGCCTCCCTCTTGTCTGCTGCTTGATATTCAGGCTCTTCGGCCTGCTGCCAATAATTCTCTCCCCCAAAGCACCCTGATAACAGGACCAGACAAGCAAAACCGCTGAACAAAAAAATCAAGCAAAAACAATGACTTAAAGTCACTGGAATTTTTTTTTTAAAGCAGATTCTGAAAGAATCAAATTTTGGAAGAAGAACCAGAAGAGGATGAGTTTCCCAAGGTTACAATTTTTTTTTTCTTAAACTGGGGATTGAACCCAGAAGTGTTCTACCTCCAAGCTATACCCCCAGTCCTTTTTATTTCATTTATTTATTTATTTATTTGCAGTACCGGGGATGGAACTCAGGGGCATTTTACCGGCGAGCTACACCCCCGGCCCTATTTTCTATACTTTATTTTGAAACCGGGTCTCATGAAGTTGCGGTGGGGGGGGGCTCACTAAGTAGCTGAGGCTGGCTGCAAACCCGGATCCTCCAGTCTCTGCCTCCCAAGTACTAGGATTACAAGCGTGCACCACCACGCCCGGCTCCTTTTTATTTTTTGTTTTGAAACAAGGTCTTGCTAAGTTGCTGAGGGTCTCACTAAATTGCTAAAGCTGGCGGCTCAGCCCCCCAAGTACTTGGATTACAGGTGTGCACCACCACGCCTGGCCAAGGTTACAGGGTTAGCCTGAGGGTAGGCTGAAGTCAGCACTGCGCCATGTGGCTAACCCTCTAATAGATATTAAAGCAGTTTTTTTTTTTTTTGACCAGAAGAATTAGACAATGTAATTCAGAGCATCCACAGACCCTGGAAAGTGTCAGAGGAATCTGAAAAAGACACCAGACAGGGAGAGGTCTGAACTGTTATAACCTCTACCCAAGTCTTTAACCAGCCATGAATAAGGCATCTTTGTCCAAGCATCTCAGCTAAGGACAAAAGCAACGCGGAGATTCCTGTTGCTGATGGAGAAAGAACTTACAGTTTGAGTTTGACAATGTTAAATTCCCATTTTAAATGAATGGATAAAGAAAATGTGGTATATACACACAATGGAATTGTATTCAGCCATAAAGAAGAAAAAAATTGTCATTTTCAGAAAAATAGAAGGATAGTATGCGAAGTGAGATCACCCAGTCTCAGAAAGTTGAGGGTTGTATGTTTCCTCTCATATGTGGAAGCTGGAGAGAAAATAGGAAACAAAAAGGACTTCAGATAAATGAGGACAGAGACCAGTAGAATAGTGGAAGAGGATTGAAGGAGGGAGGTGGGGAGGGGAAAGAGAAGGACGGAGAGAAGTCCTCTCAGTACTTTGGGAGTACTTTGGAGGCTAAGACAGGAGAATCACAAGTTCAAGACCAGCCTCAGCAACTTAGCAAGACCCTGTTTCAAAATAAAAAATAAGCTGGGCGTGGTGGCACACGCCTGTAATTCCAGTACTTTGGAGACGGAGACAGGAAGATAGCAGGTTCAAGACCAGCCTCAGCAATTTTGTGAGGCCCTCAGCAGCTTAGTGAGACCCCCGTTTCAACATAAAAAAATGAAAAGGGCTGTCAGTATAGCCCAAAGGTAGAATGCTCCTGGGTTTAATCCCTAATATCAAAATAAATAAATATAAAAAATAAAAAGTTTGGGGGTCTTGCTCAGTGGCAAAACACCCTTGGATTTAATCCCCTGTACAGGGGATTAGAAGGAAAAGATATATCATGCAAATATTAAACATAAGGCAAGAGTAGCTACATTAATATTAGATTAAATAAACCTCAAAAATCATCCCACTAGAGAATAAGGATGATAGAGTTGCCTGGGCCTTCAACAGAACCAGCACCTATAGTGCAGAGAAAGCCCTCAGAGAGAAAAATGACACACTTAAGTGCCAAAACCTGTTTGCTGCTGTAGGTGAATTTATTGAGCCAAAGAAATATGAGGAAGTCACCTGCGGAGTGAATTAATGAATTAGGACTGGTCTCAGGAAAATACACAGAAAACCCTTCTGTTATAAGCACTAGAAACTAGGCAAATGTAACAAAAATCTTTTTTAAATGCATAGCCATAGCCAGGTTTGGTAGCTCATGCCTATAATCCTAGTACTTGGGAGGCTGAGACAGGAGGATCACAGGTTCAAGGCCAGCCTCAGCAATTTAAAAAGCCCTCAACAACTTAGTGAGACTGTTTCCAAATAAAAAATAAAGTGGGGATAGGGGTGTGGCTTGGAGGTAGAACACCCCTGGGTTCAATCCCCAGCACCACAAAAATAAATACACAGCCATGCTCTCAACAAAGGTACCAGAAACTGAAAACCTGAGTGACAATCCAGTGATCTGATGCTGTAGCTGCAGGGGAGGCGGTGAGGTTTGCAGGTGGACAAGAATAGATTTTGCAGCATGGCAGATTCTTGGTTTTTTTGTTGATCGACAAAGGAGTTCAAGTCCCATAACTGTCCATCTGCAAGATGGCTCCTTCTATTATGAGAGACAATGCTTGCTTCTCATCCATTCTCCAAGGCCTTTCCAACTGGAAAGAGATTCTGTGTCTATCATGCTTCTTTCTGTTGTGAGCAATAGAAAACTGACTCAGGGGAGGAGAGGGTGATGTGGAGCAGAGACTTCTCGGCTCCCGTAAACGAGGCTTTGGTGAATTCAACACCCAAATAATGTCACTATGTTCTCCCTCCATCTCTCAACTCTGCTTTCTCATGAAGATCTATTCCACATAGTAGCAAGATAAGTCAGTATATCCAACTTTATGTTTTCATTGCTTCTTGTTCAACAAATAAGAAAGTTTCTCTTTTATTGTAGACAAACAAAAGTCCTGGACCTGACTCTAATCAGTGTCAGCAGACACATATGCAAGCGATTTCATGCGATGGTGTGGCCATTCCTAAGCCAATTATCTAGGAAATGTAACTTCCAATTTGCAGTTAAGTCATATTTTAGTTTCTGGAACGCAGAGTGAAATCAGTACTACTTAATTGCTATCACAGATTCTTTTTAGTGCTCTGTATCGTATCCCCTTGTGTCAACTGATCAGCTGCAGCTGTGTAGAATGTTCTGCGTGTGCTGCACCAAACCCAATCAGGCAGCACAGGAATTCATAAATGTGGTATATCAATACGATGTATATTATTCAGTCACATGCACAAAAATTAAATACTGATTCATGATACAACATGGATGAACCTTGAAAATATTATAAATAGAAAAAATCACATTTTGTTTATCCATCTACCTACTGATAGACATAAGTTGTTCCTATTTTTTGGTTATCATGAATAATGTTACTATAAATGTTTGTGCACAAATATGTCTGTGCTCTACACTTAACTTTTTTATTTTTTTTTTTTTACAGTACCAGGGACTGAACCCAGGGGCGTTCTACCTACAAGCTACACTCCCGGCCCTATTTTTTATATTTTATTTTGAAAAAGGGTCTCACTAAGTTGTGGAGGGCCTCACTAAGTAGCTGAAGCTGGCCGTGAACCCGGATCCTCCGGTCTCCGCCTCCCAAGTACTGGGATTACAAGCGTGCGCCACCACGTCTGGCTTTACACTTAACTTTTTAAGGAACTTCCAAACTGTTTTCCAATGGTGCTGCTTTATTTTATACTCCTACCAGCAATCTATGAGGGTTCTAAGTCTTCCGCAGCCTTGGCAATACTTGTCATTGTCTGTCTTTTGTACTACAGGTTGAGTAACCCTTATTATTTTGGTGCATTTCAGATTTCAGGTTTTTGGAGTAGGGATGCTTTACCTATGTATCCACCCTACTGGGCATGGAATGGTATTTCATTGTGGGCTTGACTTGAATATCCTTAATGATTAATGATGCTGAGCATCATGTGCTTATTGGCCATTTGTACATCATCTTTGGAAAAAATGTCTCTTCAGATCCTTTGCCCATTTTAATTGGATTATTTTATTGTTGAATAGTAAGAATTTTTCTATATATTCTAGATACTAAACCCTTAGCAGATAATTGATTTGCAAATATTTTCTCCAATGCTATATGGATTGTATTTTCACTTTCTTGGGTCCTTTGAAATACCATCATTTTTAACTTTGATGAGGTACCATTTACCTATTTTTCTTTTATTGATTGTGATTTGAGTGACATAACTAAGAATCTATTACCTAACCCAAGATCATAAAGATTCACACATATGTTTTCATCTAAAAGTTTTAGCTGTTTTTTAATTCAAAGAGGGTGTCAGTGAAAATCATTTAAAGCCAGGCGTGGTGGCGTACTCCTGTAATCCCAGTACTTGGGAGGCTGAGACAGGAGGATCACTGGTTTGCAACCAGCCTCAGTTACTTAGTTAGTGAGGACCTCAGCTACTTAGCGAGGCCCTCCGCAACTTAGTGAGACCCTGTTTCAAAATAAAGAATAAAAAAATAGGGCTGGGGGGGATAGCTCAGAGGTAGAATGCTCCTGGGTTCAATCCCCAGTACCACAAAAAAAAGAAATCATTTAAAATTATATAAGATTTATAAAAGCAGAGTCTAATAAATTGTAGGTTATAGACTGCTTATGAAGAGAAAGAAAAGGCTTCCTCCTATGTCCAGAGAGTAGAACATTAAAACAATGATATCCCATTGTTTCATTCAACAATGAAATTTCCCATCAGTCATTAAACCTATGTTATTATTGTTTTGCTGAACCCTACGGGTAAAAACATATTATGAATAGTAAGGATATTGACAAATTACCAGGAATTTACATAAACATACACTTTGTAAAGTATTTGTAGTAATATTTAACTATACAAATTTAACCTAGGTAAAGATGAATGCCTCTTCTAATTGAAAAATTTTCCCTTGGAATTCTCATGACAATAACACATCAAACAAACCCAATTACTTTTTTTTTTTTTTTTTGGTGGTGGTGGTATTGGGGATTGACCCCAGAGGCATTCTACCCCCAGCCCTTTTTAAAATGTTTTTGTTTTGAAATAGGGTTGCTAGGTTGCTGAGAGTCTCACTATGTTGCTGAGGCTGGTGTCCAACCTGCCATCCTCCTGTCTCAACCCTGCAAGTACTGGGATTATAGGAATGCACCATCACTACTGGCAAACCCAATTACTTCTGCTAGGTGCAATGGCACATGGCTGTAATCGTAGCCATTTGGGAGGCTGAGGCAGGAGCTCCTGCTCACAAATTCAAGGCCAGCCTTGACGACTTAGTGAGACCCTGTCTCAAAATAAAAAAATATAAAGGACTGGGTGTTCAGTGGTAGAATGCCCCTAGGTTCAGTTCCGAGAGAGAGACAGAAAGGGGGGGGATAATCTAATTTATTAATACTTTCTGGAAATAAAAAAACATTTCATGGGCTAAGAATGAGGCTCAATGGTAGTGTTTGCCTAGCATGTATGAAACCCTGGATTCAATCCCAGCACTGCATAAATAAATAAATACATTTCATGCTCACAAAATGAGAAAACGGGCCTTTCTGAATTACAGATACATACAGACAAAGTCACATAGGCACAGACAATATAGAAAATTTAGTTTTATTTCTTTGACTTCAGCCATAGGTCAAGAGTAAATACAAAAACACAAAAATTCACCTATGCAGATATCAAAGAGCTGTTCCCCTTCTTAGAGAACATGAAATTCTTAATTGATTTGAGCTGAAAATGGACAAAAAAAAGGCCTAGCAATCCAGATTTCCCATCACCTCTCACACAAAAGAAAATACTTGCTTGACAGAGATCACCAAATACACCATATCATAAAACTAAAACCCAATTATTGTTTCTACTAACAGGGAATACTTATTTGTGTTGTGCAAAACAGAAATAAGGCACAAAATCAACAGAAAGGGGCAACAACTAGAGAAATAGAATCAGCCAAGTTAAAGTTCCATTGCCACTTAGAATTGTTCTGTGAGCAAGAAAAGATATGCCTGGGTTTAAGCAACCCATGAGGTATACTTTTCTAGCAATGCAGTTACCTGGCTTTCTCATGGGCATCTCAGTGAATGACCACCAAAACTGTTAGGGATAATTTTTAAAGGTAAAGTTATAACTATCAAACAAATATAATACATAACTCAATGATTAATGAGGGAACCAGTAAGATGTTACAAATGATTTGAGGAGAATCAAATAAACATACATAAAGCTGGGCGTGGTGCCACACACCTGTAATCCCAGTACTTGGGAGGCTGAGACAGGAGGATTGCAGGTTTGAGGCCAGCCTCAGCAATTTAGCGAGACCCTGTTTCAAAATAAAATAGGGCTAAGGGTATATAGCTCTGAGGTAGAATGCCCCTGGTTACAATCCCCAGTACCACATAAATAAATAAATAAATAAAATGAGTTTCTCTCCTAATATTCATTCAGTTCTGTTTTCATATTTGAAATATTTAGTTCATTCTTCCAGAATTTGTCCTTATTGTCTGATCCATCAGTCAGAGATCAAGTTGTTATAAATCTTGAGAGACAAATTCTCGTGGATTCCATTTAAAGGGAGATATATTCAATTAGTAACTGTAAAGAGGATTAATTTGAGAGACTGATTAATTTTTTTTTTTCTCTTGAAAAGATTAGAAAATGGCCGGGCATGGTAGAGCACACTTGTAATCCCAGTAAGGCCGAGACAGGAGGATCAAAGGTTCACTGCCAGCCTCAGCTACCTAATAAGGCCCTCCCCAACTTAGTGACACTCTGTTCCAAATAAAGAATAAAAAGGGCTGGGGGTATAGCTTGGAGTTAGAATGCCCCTGGGCTCAATCCCCAGTACCACACACACACACACACACACACACACACACAGATTAGAAAATGTTTTCGAGCCCCCAGGAATTCCCTTGCAAACTCAGTGTGCATTCTTCACGGCAGCGACCAAGCCTTTCAAACTGGCAGCAAATGCAGTTCAACCTAAAACGCCAAATGAAAGCAAAGGAAATATTTTCTTTCCTTAGTCATTTCACAAAGACAGTTATGTTCTAAAAAAATGCTTTATACAGGCAATAAAAAGCTTAAAACTCACAAACCCCACAAGATTTCCCTAATGCACTAATATATTCAAATAGTACAAATCTGACACCCAGTGGTGGGGAAAAAAAGGCATAAGCACTTTGGTTTAAAAAAAATACTACAGGTGGCCAATAAAAAAAATTCTTTTAATATTGTAGATGATATTGCTACCGAGTATTTGGTAGACCAAAAAATTTACAGCCTTTCAGTCTGTGTTGTGTTACCATAAGACTCATTGTTAATACTGTTTACATCTAATCATTTTTAAATAAAGAGCATTAGCATTGTTCCATACATAGAGTTTTTTGAAAATTAAATAAAGAAAAATTAATGCCTGGCACACAGGAAGTGCTAAATAAATGTCTTTGTCGTCTCCTCCTCCTCCTCCTCCTCCCTCTTTTCTCCTTTATTCTTTTAAATGGTACCTAAGGGTATTCTACTCTGAGCTATACCCCCAGCCCCTTTTTTTCTTTTATTTTCTTTTTGAGACAGGGTCTTTCTAGGTTGCTACGAGTCTCACAACGTGGCTGAGGCTGTCCTCAAACCTGCGATCCTCCTGTCTCAGCCTCCCAAGTACTGGGATTAGAGATGTGTGCCACTGCACCCCACTATGTTAACTCTTCTTACTGCCTACTTTCATGTCTGCTAGGTGACAGGAACACAGAACAAGCTATCCTTGTCCTCCTGTAAAGAAGGTGAAAAAACTCTAAATAATACAAAATGTTAACAGGCGCTATGATAGTGAAGAGCCAAAATGAAGCCATAACAGGCTTTAATTAAAGCTTTAAGAAAAATAGGCTTAAGTACCTGTGTTCTAAAAGTTAGATCTCTCTAACATACTGCCCCCATACCCTGTAACCTGATCTTGTCCCTAGTAACCCCTAGCAACAGCCAATCAGTGCTAAGCACACCTGGGTCTGGAGTTTGCAGAGAATCAG
>PVJS01057691.1:0-11983 GCA_004027185.1 Glis glis | reverse complement strand
CTTTCTTACCCTTCCCCTTCCCTTGTACCCCTTCCCTTGCACCACTGAGGGTTCTCCATTGTTCAACATCATTAGCAATCAGGGAGATGCAAATCAAAACTACTCTAAGATTTCATCTGACCCCAATTAGAATGGCAAGCATTAAGAAGTCAAACAACAACAAATGTTGGCGAGGATGTGGGGAAATTGGGACTCTTCTACACTGTTGGTGGGATTGCAAAGTAGTTCAACCACTCTGGAGATCAGTGTGGAGATTCCTCAGAAAACTGGGAATGGATCCACCATATGATCCAGCTATTCTACTACTGGGTATCATACCAAAGGGACTGAAACTAGAAAACAACAGTAATATATGCATACCCATGTTCATAGCAGCACAATTCACAGTGGCCAAATTATAGAACCAACCTAGATGTCCATCAACAGATGAATGTATCACAAAATTATGGGAAATACACACAATGGAATTCTACTCAGCAATAAAGAAGAACAAAATAACAGCATTTGCAAGAAAATGGAAAGATCTGGAGAGCATTATGTTAAGCGAGATTAGCCAATCACACAAAATGAAGGGTCATATGTTTTCATTAATATGCGCAACTTAGGGAGTAGTGGGGACACAAAAGGAACTCATACAATTCTGAATTCAAATCTTAGGATCTAGGGTTTGTGATGCTATGAGATCTGGGGCAAGTTACTTGACTTCTAAGTACCCATTTCTATTTTTAGAAAATACAAATGAAAATGTTAATTCCATAGTATTGTCAGGAGGATTAATTAAATAACATAATTAGAATATTTGGTTGACAATAATTTTTCAGTAAATATGTTTTATTGTTTCATAAAAAACAGCTAATTAATTAAGCTTCTAGTGATCTTTCATTTTCTGAGATCTCTCCAAAGGTACTAAAGAAGTAGGAAATGGCTATGGGCCTCAGTGCTTCCATGTTGGCCCCTAACCTGCAATCCACAGAAGCAACAACAATAAAATAATGCAAGACAATCAAACTGAAGTCCTGGTACTTTGTTACAATGGCTGTATTTGGAGTTAGGGAATTAGTCTGATTCCAATATCAAAATATCAAATATCAAATGAAGAATTGGGATGGGAGAGGTTTATTCTATTAAAAATACCTAAAGATTGCTGACATTACAACAGTGTTTTCTTGCAGTAACAATAGACAATTGATTTAACAAAAGAGTAGCAAGTGCAGAAAGATATGTGTACATATGTATATATATTAAAATAAATAAGAAACACTGGACATTCAATAAATGAATTGCTGACATCTAAACATTTGGAAATAAACCAATGTTAAAACCCAATCTTGTTATGTAATCAAAACTACATTCCATATGGATTAAAAAATTATTTGAATAATGAAAGCAAAAAAGCATTGTAAGGAAATAGAATGCCTTCTTATACAAGTATTGAAGACCTTCCTATGGAAGTTACATTTTCTAGAGCAATAAAAGAGAGAGATGAAAGATTTGTTTGTATAAAAATTGAAGACTTTTGAATGACTATAAAGATTATAAGTAGCATTAAAGAGTAAGATAAATAATGGAAGACATTTGCTTCAATATGTATGACTCACAAAAATTTAGTGTCTATATCCTAAAATTATTACGTACAATAACTAAATAAAACAAAAAAGAGCTACAAATGACCAATAAGTATAAAAAAGTTACTACCTTATTAGGATTCCAAAGAAATACAAAATAAATATTTTCCATGCATTAACATGTTAAAAATTTTTAAATTTGAAAATTCCAGAACAGGTCAGAATATAGGAAAAAGTGATATGTTAATAGTAATAACACTAAAATGATGCTTGTAAAATGATTACTATATACCAGGCAATTATGTACACACATATTCTTAATCCTATAAGATGGATATATCTTAGTCCTATTCTGAAAATAATAAAACCAAGCAACAGAGAGACTAAATAACTCACCCAAGATCATGTAACTATCAAATAGCAAGTTGGGATTTGAATCGACACAGTTTCAACCAGAAACGTGCTTCTAACAACACCATGTTGCCCTATATCACCAATAGTATTCATTGATAATAGGCAGTGTGTTTAGTATCCACATTTTATGGATAAGAAAGGTGAACAACACAAAGAATAAATATCTCGTTCAAGATAACATACTCATAAGTGGCAAAGTTATAGTTTGAACCCACTGTGCCATATGGGCTAGTAGTAAGAAGAGTAACAAGTAAGCTCTGGATAAGGAATGACTTGATACTCAGCAAAAGGGGAATATTAAATAAAATATGGTCAATTCACATTAAGGGATGCTAAGAAAATGATTCCAAGAATCTTATGAAAAACATTCAGGTATAAGAAGATAGTTGTGGAACAACGTGTAACCTATGGCCTTATTAATGTTTTAAAAATGTAGATATGTGTATACTTATATAAAAGCATAGAAAAATTGTACAGGAAATTAGTGATTGCAGAGTTCTCTGTGAAGAGTGGGAATATAGGAGGAAGTGAAAAGTAACTTTCACATTTCATCATATGCTTTTTTTAACTGTTGCAAATAAAATATATCCAATAAACTATGATACTTAATAAGTATATTTTAAAATGCCCATACTACTCTCCATTTTATGGAGATCTTTCTTTAGAAATGTGGCAGATAATTCGACGAAGTTACCTTCTGCTTATTTGGGCCATAATAATGCCTGGGTTGTCTTTACTGGACTGTGATCAGCTCCCATTTGATTTTGATTTCTTTCTGTGAGGAGCCTGATGCTTCTGTTTATTTCCTGAGACTTACTCCAAAACCTGCTGGAACAGAAAGAAATGTTAATCACTTCTCTCTCCAAGACCGAAATAGAACAGCTAACCTACAGGAACTGATCTTTACCTCTAAACAACAAATTAATTCTCTCAGATCTTTTCTCCCAAGACACATACCTTAACATCGCGCCTCGCTGAACTCTGTGGTTTTACGGAATTTTATTGAACTCACAGACCAAATGGAACTGCAGGAGTAAGGAAGTGACTAGTTCCCTCTGTTCTAAAAGCACTCATCCTTGATCTGCTTCTGAGCTTATCTTTAATGATGAAAACAGAAAAAAAAAAAATCTTGCTCTAACTCTTTCCCATTGCCACTGCAAAGTGAGTTCATTTTGCATGGTATAAAATATCTTGCACAGGATGCTGTGCTCCTCAGTTGAGTTTACCTTGAAGGTCACTTAAAAACAACCCTTCCTCCGGGCGTGGTGGCATATGCTTGTAATCCCAGTACTTTGGGAGGTGGAGACCGGAGGATCCGGGTTCGCGGCTAGCCTCAGCTCTCTCTCTCTCTCCCTGTCTCTCTCTCTCTCTCTCTCTCTACTTAGTGAGGCCCTCCGCAACTTCGTGAGACCCGGTTTCAAAATAAAGTATAAAAAAATAGGGCCGGGGGTGTAGCGCAGAGGTAGAACGCCCCTGGGTTCAACCCCTGGTACCGCAAAAAAAAAAAAAAAAAACCCTTCCACTCAGGTGAAGAAATCCTGTAGTCAATGCTCTTTGAAGGAATATCTTGTGTGCACTGTGAATATCCATAGCCAAACTGCTTAGGGAGTCAAAAAGCACATCAGGGGTTAGAGGTGTAGCACAGTGGTAGAACACTTACCTAGCATGCACAAGGCCCTGAGTCCAATCCCCAGTCACACACACACACACACACACACACACACACACACACACACACACATAGCCAGGCATTGTGGCGCACAGCTATAATCTCAGTATTTGGGAGGCTAAGACAGGAGGATCACAGGTTCAAGACCAGCCTCAGCAACTCAGGGAGACCCTCAGCAACTTAGCAAGACCCTGTTTTAAAATACTATGTACAGGGCTGGGGTGCAGCTCAGAGGTAGAATGTGCCTGGGTTCAAGCCCAGTACCAGTACATACATACATACATACATACATACATACATACAAGGCACATAAGTTTCTTCAACTTAGAGGAGAGAGTGTAAGATCAGGAAGTAGAGGCTGAGTGCTGGAGTCAGGTTTATTGGGTTTGAATATTGGTTCCCTCACCCCTAGCTGCTTGATGATAGGCAGGTAACTAAACCATCTGTTCTAGCAATCAGTCAAGTTGAGATTTGAAAATAAATAAGAAATCTACTCCACAGGTTTGTGTGAGCATTAAGTAAGGAAATATAATGCAGAGAAGAGTTCCTGATACTTTATGACTGTGGCTCTCATGATTGTTAATGACATTTGCACTTAACTCTTTCACATAAAGATCTTTAAAATAGCAGTACTATCAAATTGAGTCCCCTCATCTCATATGTTGAAATCTGAACCCCCAGAACTTCAAAATGCAACCATATTTGGAGATAAGATCTTTAAAGAGATGATTAAGGTTAACCAAGGCCATAGGTAGGGCCCTATTCCAATATGACTGGTGGCCTCTAATAAGAGGAAGACACACCAAGGATGCACGTGTACAGAGGAGTGGTCACATGAGGTCACGGCAAAACTGTCATCTGCAAGCCAAGGAGACAGGAGTCAGGAGGAACTGTCATTTCTTCCCTGCTCACACCTTCAAGACTCATCCCAAGCCTGAGCTCCATTCTTCAGTCATAATGAGCTGCTTACCATCCCCAAATCATGCTAGCTTTACACATAATTTTCCTCATGTCTGGGAATTTCCTATTTTGCTTTATTATTTATTATTTTTCATTTTTCCCCCTTAAGGACAAGTCTCAATCTCTTTCTTGACTAACGTTGATAAAGAAAAGTATTTAAACTTCTAGCTCTCTACCAAGTTTACCACCAGTAACTCACTGATTCAAAACAGTGTTTCTAAAAGTTCAATGGGTCTGAGTCAGAAGGACCAAGTTACCTTCCAGCACATTTCAATTTCCAGGTGATCTGCTGCACATAAAGAGTAAAGATATAGATAAGAGATCCAGATACCTAGGTAATAAAAACTGGTTTTCCTCATTGTGACTTTTGATTCCTTCTGCATTAACTGTGGCTGAGGGCGTTGGCTTTCCCTAAATAACTCTCTGGATTTCTCAACTTTTCCCTGTCTCTAAATTGCCACAGAGAATTACTGTTTCCTACCCAAGTTTAAATAACAATGGAGATGACAAAGAAAAATAGGCTTCATTCAAACACTGAGTTATCAGTGGGAGTTCCAGAAATTCTATAAAGTAGGGACTTAAAAGTGGTCATCTGGTTTAAGAAGGTGAACCACTGGAGGACAGTGTTGAAGATTATTTTTCTAGACTTCTACATTAATACTGAAAAAATGACCCCATAGATTTCCCATATCAAAGAATAAATAAGAAAGAACTTGGCCAGGACCAGGGAAAACTCTCATATTATCCCAAGATTGTGATGTCACTACTGTGAAATATGAAATTAAATATGGAAATATATTTCCAGATAGTATATGAGTTAGCAAGAGTACTTTTATTTTTACCTACAAGGTACATTATCAAGAAAAAGATATTAAATCTATTTAAGATGAGTCTTGAAAGACAGGTAAGGGGTAGAACTCTCATAATTATCAGAGGCCAATACTAAACTAAGACTGTGTGTGTGTGTGTGTGTGTGTGTGTGTGTGTGTGTGTGTAGACACACACAGAAGAGAGTTAACTTCATGGAATACAAAATGTTGTATAAGAAAAAAATATAAAACCATAGTATAAAATATAGCTCCTCTGATATAAGATTTATATAATTGTAATAAGGCAAACATCAAATGTTGATTTAGCCAAAAATGCCAATACATTTGTTTATGTAGGATAAGGAAAGAGAAAGTGCAAGTGCATATAGGTACAATAAAAGCTCTAAATCCTGGTGCTCTTCCTTAGGAAATAAACAAATAATGGTTAAAACTGAAAGATAAGAAATAGCACTACAATGATATATGATATTTAATAATATGGGTATAAATAATGGGAAAACTAAAAATTGAAAGTAGATGACCTTGAAAATGGTATTAATTTGATAATTTTATTATAGTCTTTGGAGTATTACTTGACTTTTAAAAATATATATGTACATTTCTTTGAAAAATAGTAAATTATATTTACATATACTAAACACATTTAATTTTAGAGCTCTTCAGGATGTTTGAAACAATGAGATCTGTGTATAAATCTTTGGCCATATTGACTTTTTTTCCAAGTTGTTTTTGCAATATTTTTGTTTCAGTATTTTCCTCATTAACTTCAGAGAATCACAGATGTCAAACATCTAAATACATTCCTATTATCTTAATGAACAATAATAGAAAGTGTTACAGACTTTCACTACTCTTCCAGGAGAATAGAAGGACCAGGGGTATTGGATGGGAAAGGGAAGGACTATTCCTATGTAAATGGATGCAGAGATGATTGATAGATAGATGAATAAATTGTCTTTTAGTCCATTTTATGTTCCTGTAACAGATTATCGTAGACTGGATAATTTGTAAAGAACAGAGATGTATTTTTTACAGTTTCAGAGGCTGGGAAGTCCAAGAGGGAGGGGCTGACATCTGGTGAGGGCCTTTGTGCTGTACCATCCCATGGTGGAAGATGGAAAAGCAAGAGGAAGGGTGGGGAAGCGAGGGGGAGAGGGGGAGAGAGAGAATGAGAGAGAATATGAGAGAAAGTGTGTGCAGAAGAAGGAGCTGAACTGGTTTTTATAACAAAATCACTTTTGCAATAATAAACATACATTAATCCACTCATGCAGGAGCCCTCATGACCTAACCACCTTTTAAAGCTCTGACCTCTCAACAAAGTTGCAATAGGGGACTAAGTTTCCAACACATGAACTTTGTGGAACACATTCGAAACATAGCAAGTAGGTAGATGGGTAGGTAAATAGGAAGGTAGAATTTTTTTTAACCTTTTAACATCTTAGGGTATTTCAATTTAATAAGCCTTGCCCAAAGTTGCTTACTGGAATTTAAGGAACCTGAAATTAAAATTAACTCTTATTCCAAAATCTACCTTTTCTTCAGTTTGCCAAGAACCAACAAAGAACAATAAGAAACCCATTCCCAGTCTGGAATATTACATTTGGTGCTGGCTCCTAGAGTTGCTAAATACAGCAGGAATTTGGATTCATTGTTCTTAAGATTAGACCCCAATATGCATTTTCCCTAAATCATATCTAACATATATCTATGAATTATTAAGGTACTTAAAATAAATATAAACACATTTCGGAGTCCTCCCTAAGCATCTGTTTCACTATCTTTATTAAGGGATTAGCTTGCAGTTCTCTTCTAAAACATGGCATAATTGAAGTGTATGGTAAAGGAAACTTCAAAATGATCAGGGTGGGAGGAGGCACAGAAGGGGTGAACAATTTCTGGGAACATCATAAGGACTCTTTGAAAATCCTTGGCTATTAACTAAAGAATGAGATTAGACTCATGTCAAACTTCAAAGCTCCCTCCTAACCACCTATTTTAAAAGGCTTTTCACTGGAAATAAAATAGTTTCCCTTTTCTTTGCAACACAGTGAGAAATGTATTTCTGTTCATTTATACATTTTTTTCTTTAGGATAAAATCCTTTGAGTTTATCTGAGAGGATGAATTCTTGTCCTGCCCTTTGTTGTCAATGACTTTTCAAGGTAATAAACCAAAATACGTGTAAACATTTTTTTTCCAATTTGTGATGAGCAGTCAATAAATAGAAAATGCTAATCATACTAATTTCTGCTCACTGGCAAAGTGATGCATAAATAATCTATTAACATGCAAGGGCCAGCGGGGTTAAGCTGTTAAAACATTGCCATTGATTTCTCCCTTTTCCCCCATGCTCATTTCTTCTCATTCAACTGGTACTATATAACCCCTTTTTTCCATTATATTGTTAAGATTTTGCTCCCTTGAGCATCTCTGTGAAACTCTGCTCTTAAAACATTAATTAAAAGGAGGTGAAGTGTTTGACTAATCAGCAGAGGAGTCTGCAGGGCTCCGATGCTGAATGACAAATGTCAATATGTGCTTTAGGTTTGTTGGATCAACTAGCCAATATGGAGGAACTGATTCATCATCTTGTCACCAATTCCCATAGCATCCCGGAAGCCTGCCAATTAAAAAAAGTTGTAATCACAATATATCACTCAGCCGCTATCGTAAGAACATGATAAATAGGGACCTTTTTCTCCCTCTCTGTTGAGTAGTTGATGTCTATTTTGAAAATTTATTCCATTTTTTAGGTTGGTGCAGAACTCAGATCCAAAATGAAAGAGAGCACCTTAAGATATATGTTCCTCTGTTCTTTTTCCTGAAGCATAAATTAACATTTTGTTGAATAGATATAAATTCATGTAGACTTTTGAAAAGTGACAGAAATAGTTAAGATAGCAACTTGTATTACTGAGAACTGGCCCATTTAATAGCTCCTTTTCTCTACAAAGGTGAAGTTTAGAATTTTCTTTGGTGAAAATTCACTAAAAAGTGGAAAATGATACAACATGCAAATCCCTTAATATCCCTCAGTTCTTAACAGGACAGAGGTATACTACATACATTTTTCCAGCTGAATTTCCTGTCTCCCTCCTTCCCATACCATTCTCTCCAGCTATTCTCATCTATAGGCAATTCTTCTCCCTGGGCTTGCTTTTCCTTGTATCTGCAAGGCTTTCCTGAGCCCTGGGCCATTTAGCTAACTCCTTATAAGTTCTTCCAAACTTGAGTTAAATATTATATATCCATACATCACTCTTCTTACCCACTCAAAGGCTGAGTTAAAGACCATATATTCCGGGCTTCTTCTCTGAATTTTTAATTAAAAATTTTAATATACTTTTATTGGTTCATTGTAATTACACATCATAATACAGTTCAGAGTAATAGAAACATATCTGCATACAACAATTGGTGTGTTTCTCTTTGGTTCTCACTCAACTCCCTCCTCCCTGTAGATATTGAATCAGTATTATTAACTTTATATAGGAACATAGGATTGTTTGAACTGTTTCCTTCATCAAGTCTCCCTTCCCCTCAACTCCCTCGCCAAATCCCCTTCCACTATTCTACTGGTCTCCCCTCTTTTATCTGAAATCCCTTTTGTTTCCTAATTCCTCTTTAGCTTCTACATATGAGAAAAAACATATGACCCTTCACTTTCTGAGACTGGCTAATCTCAGAAAATTAGCATAATATCCTTTAGTTCTATCCATTTTTCTGCAAATGGCATAATTTTGTTCTTTTTTATGTCTGAGTAAAATTCCATTGTGTGTATACAACGTAATTTTGTAATCCATTCATCTGTTGATGGACACCATAGTTTGGCTATTGTGAATTGTGCTTCTAGAAACATGGATATGCATGTGTCACTATAATATTCTGACTTCAATTTCTTTGGAAAGATGCCCAGGAGTGGTGTAGCTGGATCCTATGGTGGTTACATTTCTAGTCTTCTAATCTTCTTTAAGACTTGGTTGATTCCTCTATTCAACTCTAAATGCTAAAATCCTTTTATTGTACTGGGAGATTTTTATGTTTCCCTTTTAAGGCAATGGAGCTCTTTGAAAGACATGGATTATTTCATATTTACCTAGTATCCAACCACAAGCATAATGACTGATACCCAGTAAATGCTCAGATCTGATAAGGGATCAACCTGGTTTTAAAATACACATGCTTAAATCTCTTAGCAGTGAACCATTCTCTCAGAATCAAACCCAGCTCTTTACATGGTCTACAGAGTCCTGGGAAAACTGATCTCATCCTCAATTCTAGCTTCCTATTGAATCAATCTTCTGGTCTCTCATTTTGCCTTATTTTCAACTGGCCTTCCTTCATTTCCTCCTAAGTGACAAGTTCCTCTTTAACTGGTGGTCCTTGTACATGATATTATCTATTCTAGAATGTACTTTATCACTCTTCATGTGGCCAACTCTTTCCATTTTAAAAGCCAACTCTTCAGGGAACATGTTCTTGATACTCTCTCCCCTCCTAAATCAAATTATGTCTCAAATGGCCTAATCCCATTAAGACATGGACCAAAATGGCAGATAAACTCTTGGGCCTTGATTCATAATTAGTTGCTAAAAGTCTTTCCTACTTCCCCACTATTACAATATATGGAATGTGCCTTTTCTTACCCTTCTATTCTTAATCAAATCAACCATGAACACCAGGTGTAGGGAAATGCCAAGAGTTGGTGGCACAAACTAGAATTAAGGTGATAAACTTGTCATTGCACTATTTTTAAAATTAAGGTTTTGTAGTAAAAATTATGAAACATTCTTCTAAGAAAGCTAGACTCTTTCCTTTCCTTTCCTTGTGCATTGAGCAGGTCAACAAGATTAAAGCAAGAGTGTTTTCATTCTTAAAAGCCAGGTGCCTCCGTTTTTACAACTCAGGAAATTGGCCTGGCAAGAGTCCAAAAACACGAAGATATCAATGAATTACAGTGAAAATGTGCATACCTGTTTCTTCTGAATGCCCCCAACCCCAATAATTGCTCACAGCTGTACCTTCCTCCAGAGGGGTGAGGGCCACTCCTTTCCTCCCTAGCCAGGTGAGGAGTGCATGCAGTCACTTCACAAATCTCTCCATCCTCCAGAGGCAAACATGTTGGCATCTGCAGACCAAAGGCTAAATAGGTTTGCACATTTCATGCCCCCACATATTACTCCTAACATCCACTGTTTTGCCCCCCAAAGTAGAAGACAAAACAGAAGAAGAGGTAGAAGCCAGTGATACTGGGTAAAAAAGACCGAAGGACCTGAGAGGGCAAACTGTGCCCTGTGGGTATCATATCTGTACCAATTTTCAGTTGAGGCTGCTCGCTGACTTTTCAGTTTGCTTCCCCTATGAATGCTCAGAGCCCTTGTGTGGGGAACAGGTGGTGCTGGTCTTGGAAGAGGAACCACAGGGGCTGCAGTCTCTAATGCAATCATGTAAAACACTGAAGATATTTTGGCTTAAAAATAATGCATCCCCAATGACATAGCCTGCTGAAATCAGTGGAATGTACGAACTTATTTATTTATTTACCTTCTGTCTACATAAGAATCTTACCATGGAATTAAAATTCAACAGACAGAAACCCAAGTTGAGAACTGTGCTCCAGTTATTGTTTTTAATCTTTTATCTGATTCACGCTGATGAACAAGGCAGCATTAAAGCTCCTCTAGTCATTTTCTCAAACATTGCAAAGCAACAAGGACCAGGATTACTTTTAAAGTGAACCCTTGCTAAAATATTCACAGACCAAACAAAGAAAAACAAGCAGAGTTTACATTCCGAACTACCAGGGTTGGTCTGTGCTAAAACGGAAACCAGACCCAGGAGTGGTTGACTGTCCAAATGTCTGGATGCTCTTTTAAGAACTTCTTACAACTAACCCAAATTTCCAATAAAGAAGTGATAAATTTCCCCCATCATTAACTGTATTTGGAGGCTCTATGTAAATATGAGATTTTGTCTTTTAAAAAATTTCATGTAATGTTACATAGAAGCAGTCTTTATCAAAAGCTGGCAAGAAAACAAAGAATATTTTCTTTGAAAAAAGAAGATAATAGTGGTTTTAAGAGAATGTTGAAGACATTTTTTTAACTTTTTATGTTCATTTATTGGTGCATTGTAAATTATAATTATACATTTTGATATATGTCAGGGTATGAACATCATACATGCACACATTGCACATTTAGCCCTCTCTCCAATCCCACCCTATTCTCTCCCCCTTCCCTCCCTTTCATGCTCCAGATAGTGATTGAGTCTTATAGGTCTGTGTATATACATCATGTGCTATAGTGTGTTTCCCTCCACTCCCCGCCCAACTCTCTCAGTTGGGTCACCTTCTTTGTCCATCTAAAGATTTCTTCTTCTTCCTTTCTAAGTCCCTTCTACGTCCCATTCTATCTAGCTCCCACAGATTAGGGGGAACATCCGATTTTTTACTCTTAGTGTCTTACTAATATCGCTTAGCATGATGTTCTCTAGTTCTCTCCATTTCCCTGCAAATGATGTGATTTTGTTCTTCTTTGTGGC
>PVJS01057690.1:0-11983 GCA_004027185.1 Glis glis | reverse complement strand
ACCACAAAAAAAAAAAAAGAAAGAAAGATGTCATCTTCTCACCTCTAACAGGAATATAATTTGGTACAATCTTTCTGAATGTAATTTAGTAGTTACATATCCAGATTTTTATAACATGATTTATTTTGACCCAGAAATTTCACTTCTTGGAATATATACTAAGGAAATAATCAATAATATGCCGAAAGATTAAGCTGCATATTTTCATTGCCATAATATTTATAAAACCAAAAGGTTAGGAGCTCTTTAAATGCATAGAAATCAGTAATTAGTTGAATAAATTATAGCATATCCATATTAGGACACCATTGTTAGTATTTAAATATGATTCTGCAGATGAAGAGTAATTGGCATGGAAAGATCTTCACTGTGTGTTTTGATTCCCAGATTTTTTCCCAAGAAAATATCTGTAGATATAGCTATAGATATATGGACATGAATATACAGAGAAAAAATCTAAAACTAAATTTATTTTAGAGGTGGTTTCTGAGAGCAATTTCATAATACAATTTTACTTTCTTCTCTTTCTTCATTCATATATTTTAATTTAAAAATATAATCCAGCCGAGTGTGGTGGTACAAGCCTGTAATCCCAGTATTTGGGAGACTGAGATAGGAGGATCTCAGGTTTGAGGCCAGCCTCAGCAACTCAGCAAGGCCCTCAGCAACTTATGAGACACTATTTCAAAATTTTAAAAATAATAATAATAAAATAAAATAGGGCTGGGGGTATATCTCAGAGGCAGAGTGCCCCCAATACTGCCACACACATGTGTGATCTATAATAGCACAATAGTGAAAACATACTTTCTATTTAAGACAAAAGCTATGCCTTTAATAGATTTAGAAAATTGCTTGACACAGTAAGGAGAAAATACAAATGAAAATGTTTGAAATAAAAATAGAAAATATGTTCTTGTTGGCCACTTGTATAAAATTATATTTCATACAAAGCAATGAGTGTTGTAGTGTGAAACCTAGTTTATCTCATCATCACTGCTTTAACAGCAAGGCAGGTCCCTCTACAACCAAATTCAACAAAATCTTGTGAAAAACTTCAGAAACAACTTTTAAGAAATAGTCTGGCACTTAAAAATGAACAAGTATGCAGAGTAAGCTGACCTTGCGTGTCACATTTTAACATCTGTTTTTTATGTCATGATACTTATTTGAGATTTGGTATTATTAAGTAATGAGGAAAATATCTTCTTGTTACCATAGGTAACAGGGCAGTAACTTGAGGCTGGTGGATTGGTATGCTTTGTCTATATAATGCAATTCAAATAAAGTCATAATATTTTGGCTATAGCTTTCATCTGTCAAGTATTTATACATTTTTTTCTCTGATAAATGAACTGCTAGGCTTTCTGACCGACTAATAATAGTCCAATAAAAAGGGAGAGAAACAGCTTTCAACCTTCTCTTTAAAATTGCTATCAGCAATTTGGAGATTTAAGATATAAAAGTAAACATTTTTAATGACTGTGCAGTGGCATTTTTTTCAATTAAAGAAATTTGAGTATTTTAAAGAATACTTATTGAAATGGATTTTATGTACTTGTGCGTAAGCCAGTGTCTACACTATTTGCCACAACTTTGGGAACAAGTTTTTAAAATATCATAGGCTATAAAAATATTAATTTCTAATCTTTCTTCCCCAAGACTATATAATGTAGAATGAGAATAATAGCTATGAAATTACTCCACTTTTAAAAGGTAATTGGATATAGATCCCTCAGCTTAATAAGGCCAAGTTGGAGATTTCCTATCAGCATTCCTAAAATGTAAATTTCATCATGTTATTGTATGTTAGTGTCTCTTTTATTGTCTTTTTTAGTGTCTCTTCATTGTCCTTAGGATAAAGTTCAATGTCCCTATAATATAGCTTGCAAAGCCATATGTGATCTGGCACCAGCCAACCACCCTACACTCATCTTTCCCTACTGACCCCTTTCTGCCCTTCAGAGTGTCTGCCGTACCCGGCTTCCTGGCATTGTGGGCCTTTGCACATGCCATTCTTTCTGAAACTGTCCAGCCATTCCCCATCCCTCTCCCTTAGTCCTCTGTAGCTCACTCTATTTCTCATTTGTCCCAGGATCTTTGTTTCACCTCTTATTTACTATTACATTAGTTCTCCTTTATCCCAGGCTTAACTTTCTGCAGTTTCAGTTACCCATGGTCAACCACAGTCTGAAAATACTAAATGGAAAATTCCAGAAATAAATACTTCGGAAGTTTTAAATTATGTGCAAATTTTCTAAGTAGTGTCATGAAATCTCATGCTATACTGCTCCATCCCATCTGGTTTGTGAATTATCCCTTTGTCTAGCGTACTCATGATCTATCCACTACCTGCCCATTAGTTGCTTAATAGGAACAAACATAGTTTGTGCATATACATTTTAAAAATATAATCTAGCTGGATATACACACATACATATATCTGGATAGTGCAAGCTGTGTGTGTGTGTGTGTGTGTGCAAGCACATGCGCACATGTGTGTGCATGTGTATATGTGTATATATATATATAATATATATGTATATACACACATACATATAATATAGCCATATATATCCCGATAGTACCAAGCAATATGTATCTGTTAAATATAACCTAACCATATATCTAATCATATATTTGTGGCTCGGTGCTAACCGTGTTTTCAGGCATCCACTGGGATTCTTGAATGTATTCCCGACAGAAATGAGGGTACTGTATTCTTTTTCTAACACTCCAGTTGTCTGGTGTGCTTTAGTCAGCCTCTCCATTACCTTGCCTCTCCATTACCTTGCCTGTGATCAAATTCAAGGACTTCCAATTCTTCCCATGTTTGCTCCTTTGACAACACACCCAGTTGTAGCCAGCACTGGAAAACCACGTGTCACAGAGGGCCTCAAAATGCATGGAACTTCTACAAGCCCCTGACTCAAGAATGGCAAAGTTGAAAACTAGGTCAGGCAAAAGAGTGTCAAAGCCCACAACAGAAGACTCAAAATTTGGGCAGTGATCAGCACAGAGGGTGAATTGGGGTCACGATGAGAACCTTATGGGCGAGACAAGGTTGGAGGCAAAATAAAGTTGAATGAAATGGAGAATCAATGAGAGAATCACTTCTATTAATATTATGTACATATGTGAGAATACCACTGTCACTCTTAATATCCTGTATGGGTAAGGGGGGGAGTGGGGAGGCAGCCAGGGGAAAGTCCACCAAGTGCTGTGTGCATGTATGTCATTATCACTATGAACTCCATTATGATGTGAGACTATAATGCACCAATAAAAGTAAAAAAAAATAATGTTGGATGGACTGGGAAGATATGTAATGAGAGCAAGCACACGGCATGATCAGAGGGCATGTCCTGGATAGCATTCACACTCAGTTCCAGTGTGACAGTCATAAACAAAGCTTCTAATCCCCCCCCCCCCACTGAGATGTGTGGCCTTGGGTGAGTCACGGATTCTCTGAGGCATTTGGGTTACATCTGTTATTTGTCAAAGTGGACACACAAATATCCAGAGGTATAGGGGATATGACAAGGGTTTACAAAACTATGGAGAAAAATATCATCGTATCTTCTTGGATGTGAATTAATTTTAGATGATAGAACAACTCTAACATCATTTTTTCAATCCTTGGGAAAAAACGGATATGCTGTAGACCAGATGCAAAATTTGAATACAGTTTTAGGATAAATATCAAAATACAAAGAAATTTCATCTGTGATCAGGCCTCTGTAGGGTTTTCCCCCAATCTCTGAGGAATCTCTGTTCACTACTCTCTACTATGTCGGCCTTTCAGTAGACATGCTTGAGAAGCACTGACTACAGTCCTACTCAGACTCCTTCCAGCTAAAACAAGAAGTTTTTAAAAATACAAAGATTAGTGTCATTGTTTTAAATATGAATTTTACTAAGACTGTCTGAAGTTAGTAAAATACTAATGTTAAGAAGACCAAGTAACACTTATCTGTGTCATTTTTGCTCCTTTAGTGTATATGTTATTTTTTTAAATAAAACACAACTATTACATATCATGTTTGAAATGGGACAGAAAGCTCCATGGTGTCTTGTTAACATGAAGAAAGATCTACATATAAGATTTCAAAACACCGAGCTTTATTTTCTCTATTCTATCTATACTTATAACAGTAGGATTTTCCTCCTGGTTTTTATGAATCGAATCTTCCAAAAGCACAGCTAAAGTTATTGTTTCTAAATACTCAAACAATGAGGAAACAGGGTCTGGTAACAGTAATCGGGATTTTGGATGTGTTCCCTCCAGTGACTTGCTCATGCGCAAGCCTTGCATAGGCAGGTTCTGGAGCCAGTCTGTAGCAGCTCTCTTCATGCTGAGGATGTGTTGATAGATTAGGGCAGAACTCAAACAGTCATTATGTATCAGTTGTTGTATAAACAAGGACTCTTTGGTTTAAAAAGGGCAGGGGTTATATCTTGGTGTTGGTAGGTAACAAGCCAGATTAGCATGAAACAGTGTTCCTATTTTATATTATGTCTCATTCACGTTGCATTTTTTTTTCATCTCTTGAGAGGTATTACGGACTTTCTTCACTGAGTGTTTTATTTAAGCCCTTGGAATAGTTTGCTCTCTGCAACAGGGGTGGCAGATAAGGAATGCTATCAGAGCATCTCACTGTGAGACATAATGGCAAAATGCTGCAATGCATGGAATTTTGGGGGGACTGCAATTTAATAAACGATGGACTATCTCTAGGTCAAATCTAGTCCAGATCAGTCACTACCATCTGTCACCAAGCCACAGCCAACTGGCAGCTGGTTGGTGGCCATTATGAAATCCATTAGTAATTTCAGTTCACTTCTTAATTAATGGACATACTTATGCACAGAACATTCCATAATTGACCATTTTCTTAAGTGGCTTCATTCTGTTCTTATAATCTGGACATTCTTTGCCTCTGAGGAATATGTCTTCTAGTTTGCAGTTGCTACAGTGGGAATAAAGTGTCTTATAGCCCTCTTTATGCATATGTGTACAATCTGTGCAGGGATGGTAGGTTTTGAAATTTTGTTTTACATAGCTTGAAGTTGAAGATTCCAAGTGAACCTTCTAGAGCTGGAAGCATTTCAAGAATGTCCTTCATGAGGGATTTTAGTATTGCATACATATATTCTGGTCCCAGATGAAAGAAGGTCTTGGAAAAGCCTCTGACCAAGGGGGGAAAAGCCTATCCTTTTTAAATAGGAGAAAATATGGCCTGTGTTTGGAGAAATTTTTGATGTCAGATTTTATTATTATTATTATTACAAATTTGAACAATCTCATCCACCAAAAATTGACAGAATAGAGGATTTCCTCTTTAAGGGTTGCCAATGAGCATGTTTTGCTACCAGTAAATTCTCCCAAATAATAAACATGATGAATAACAACCAGCTGAGGGCAGAATTAAATATGAAAAAGGCTGGAAGCCGTGAAAACAAACATGCGACTCTTTTCAATTTAAAGAAATCTGAGCTCACGCTTACACTATAATGTATGGGAGTTTCTTGCTCTATTTTTACATAAAAAATATACATGTAATCAAGTGAAAATAGACCTTGATGCAGTACTCAGCCATTTCCGTGCCACAGAGATAATATAGCTCATTTAAATGCTCCTCAGAAATGGTGGCTCATTTATTATGAAAATAGTTAATTTTGGGACAAATAAAGTCACTTCCAAAAAGTAGTCAAACCAAACCAGTTGCATGAAAATGAACTTTTTAACTTCACTGGTTGTTCTGGAATCCCAGTGGCACAGGTTAAAAAAAATGGAATGAACATTCTAAAACCGCATGGTTTATTCACTCTAGATACAGTGGCCCTTAAGGACTTCCAATGAGTCTGCCTGTGAATATGCTTGTGGTTCTGCAAACAGGACCTTTCGAGTCTGCATCAGAGCAGGCACTCTCTGGATTCAGTCACTTGGAGGGAGTACAGATACTCTGAAGAAGATGTGCCACTTGGACTGGCTGGAGTGTGGGGGGAGCAGAGGGCCAGGGAGTATTCTATTCAGTTTTTCCTCCTTGTGCAGCTGATGAAACTGAAACACAGGCTGTGTGCAATTCTCTCGCCCAGGCATATTTCATCATACAAGGAATTAACTTCGAGAGGGAATTAAGTGTGATTCAGGGGTTAACCCTTTATCTTGGTAAGCCTTGCGGATGGCCGGTGGTTCCAATTCAGCAAGTAGCACCAGGGGTATCAACTGAGCTCACGATGTTGCTCTTAGTTACTAACCATGTAGAGATGTTCTTCCTGGATTGGCAGTGAATGAACGCTGTGCTAGACTTAGTCATTTATTCACTGATTCCTTCATTAAATGAGTAAGATGCGTAGAAAGTTAAGAAAGATCTGACCTGGATCTTCATACCACTTTCAACCTACCATAATCTGCATGAGAGTGCTGCATTAGGATAAAAGTGTGAATCAAATATGTAAGCTTCCTGGCTGATGTGTGCAGATTTGGAGAGCCAGCATCACTTCCTGAGGGGTTCTGGTGTTAGCCTTGCTTAAATTAGCAGTGATTAGAGTGGAACTCAAAGTGCAAAGCCAAACACAACAAAACAACCAAAAATCCACTTCCATGGTTAAAGCCTTCTCAAGATGACTTAAAGACAAATCCCAAATCCCTGTAGGGTACTACTTTAAATCTATCATATGGGAAACTGGTAAAATGGATCATTCAGTCCTCTTTCTTAGAAAGTCAACATTTTTATAATATGAATTTTTATAGTGTATACACTTTACAAAACTGTTGTTCATACATGATCTATCACACCAGTAAAGGTAGAGAAAATTAGGTGTGCTCAGAAGTTGCTTGGCTTCTACTTCCAAAAATCTGGCATGTGGAAGTCTACAGTTGACAAATCCACTTAGACAAATTATTAGAAACTAGTTTTACTTATACTGAAGATGATGTATTTTAGCAAACTTCTAGACTTCCAAGTTCCTTATATTTGAATGGATCCTGAGATGAAAAAGGTTATGGGGAATAAGTGTAAAATTTCTACAAATTTTAAATATACTGTCAGTCTTGTCCAAAGGTAATTTTAGAAGTGGGGAGGCTAAATATTATCTTTTAAAAGTTTTATTCTTATGAGTTTAGACTTTTTGAAAGAAGATGGGGATGAAGGTAAATAAATCGGAGGTTATAGACAGCTTACTAGGAAGAGATATGGGTTGGTAAAGCTATTTCAGGGATATGTCTGAAAGAGAGCTCTGACTGATACATTATTACATTTTATTGGTGCATTGTAATCATACATCTTGATGAAAATCAGGGTGGTAGAGGCATACATGCACACAGGCCTCATTTAGCCCTCTGCAAGTTCCCACCCTATTCCCTCACCCCTCCATTCTTCCCGTGCTCAGCATAATGATCGACTTTGATAAATTTGTGTATGTACATCATGTCCACTGAGGTGTTTCCTTCTTCCTACCTCCCATCTCCCTCAGTTAGATCACCTTCTTCACTCCTCCAAGGTTTGGTTTCTTCTCCTTTGTCTGGAGTCCCTCCTATGCCTGGTTTTCTCCCTAGCTTCCGCATATGAGGGAGAACATCCGACTTTTCACTTTTTGTGACTGACTAATCTCATTTAGCATAATGTTCTCCAGTTCCATCCATTTCCCTGCAAGTGACATGATTTTGTTTTTTCTTTATGGCTGAGTAAAATTCCATTGTGTACATATCCCATAGTTTTGTAATCCATTCATCTGTTGATGGACATCTCAGCTGGTTCCATAGTTTGGCGATCCTGAATTGTGCAGCTATAAACATAGATACGCATGCATTAGTCTGGTACCTTGGTTTCCATTCTTTTGTGTATATACCCAGGAGTGGTATTGCTGGGTCATATAGTAGGATAATTCCCAGTCTTCTGAGGATTCTCCACACTGTTTTCCAAAGTGGTTGCACTAGTTTGCAATCCCACCAACAGTGTATTAGAGTTCCTACTTCTCCACATCCTCACCAGCATTTAATGTTGTTTGTGTTTTTAATGATTGCCATTCTAATTGGGTCACGTGAAATCTCAGGGTAGTTTTGATTTGCATTTCTCTGGTTGCTAATGATGTTGAACATTTTTTCATAAATTTATTTGCCATTTGTATTTCTTTTTTGTAAAGTGTCTATTTAGTTCACTTGCCCACTTTTTGATTGGGTTGCTTGTTTTTTTAGCAGTGAGTATCTTGAGTTCTCTGTATATTCTAGATATTAGTCCTCTATCAGAGAAGTACTTGGCAAAAATCTTCTCCCATTCTGTCGACTCTCTGTTGTGGTTCTTGATAGTTTCCTTTGCTGCACAGAAGCTCTTCAGTTTAATGCACTCCCAAATATCGATCCTCATTTTAATTTCTTGTGCCTTTGGGGTCTTGTTGAGGAAGTTTTTACCCATGCCTATGTGTTGGAGTGTTGGATCTATGCCCTCTTCAAGTAGCTGCAAGGTCTCTGGTCTAATTTCCAGGTCTTTGATCCACCTTAAATTGATTCTTGTGCAGGGTGAGGAAGTGGGGGTTATTTCCATTTTTCTGCATATGGATAACAAATTTTGCCAACACCATTTGTTGAAGAACCTATCTTTTTTCCAGTGTATGTTTTTGGCCTGTTTGTCAAAAATCAATTGGCTGTAAGTGTGTGGATTTATTTCTGAGTCTTCTATTTTGCTCCATTGGTCTATGTGTCTGCTTTGGTGCCAATACCATGCTGTTTTTATAACTATGGCTCTGTAGTATAGTTTGAAGTCAGGTATTGTGATGCCTCCTGCATGGTTCTTATTGCTGAAAACTACTTTGGCTATTCTGGGTTTTTTGTTTTTCCAAATGAATTTAAGGACTGATTTTTCTGTCTGTGAAAAATGACCTTGGTAATTTAATGGGTATTGCATTGAATCTGTAGATCAATTTTGGAAGAATGGCCATTTTGATATTTATTCTGCCTATCCAAGAGAATGGGAGGTCCTTCCATCTTCTAAGATCTTCTTCAATTTCTTTTTTCAATGTTTCATAATTTTCCTTGTAGAGGTCTTTTACCTCCTTGGTTAGGTTTTTTCCTAAGTATTTTATTATTTTGGGGGGTATCGTAAGTGGAAATGTTTTCTGGATTTCTTTTTCAGTGGATTTATGGTTGGCATACAGAAAATCTTCTGATTTTTTAAGATTGATTTTGTATCCAGACACTTTGCTGAATTTTTTGATCAGTTTTAAAAGCCTTTTGATTGAGATTGTTGGGTCTTCTAAGTATAATATCATGTCATCTACAAATGGGGATAGCTTCAGTTCTTCTTTTCCTATTTGCACTCCTTTGATTTCCTTCTCTTGCCTTATTGCTCTGGCTACAGCCTCAAGTACTATATTGAAAAGGAGCGGTGATAGTGGACATCCTTGTCTTGTTCCTGCTTTTAAGGGAAACTATTGTAGTTTTTTCCCATTTGATATGATGTTGGCTGTGTTTCTGATAATCCTCTGGATTTATGCGCTGTCTATGGTAATATCACCTTTTTCATCTCATATTTTAGTAATTTGGGTTGATTCTCTCTTTCTTTTGGTTAGGTTGGCTAGTAGTTTATCTATCTTGTTTATTTTTTCGAGAAGCCAACATTTGGTTTTGTTGATTTTTTGTATTTTTTTATTCTCTACTACATTGATTTCTGCTCTGATTTTAAGAATTTCCTGTCTTCGATTGGCTTTGGGATTAGACTGTTCCTGTTTCTCAAGAGCTTTGAGGTGTGTCATTAGGTTATTTATTTGGTGATTTTCTTTTCTTCTTATGTGAGCACTCAGTACTATGAATTTTCCTTTTAATACTGCCTTCAAAGTGTCCCAGAGATTTTGATAGGTTGTGTCTCTATTTTCATTTGTTTCTAGGGATTTCTTAATTTCTCCCCTTATTTATTCTATGAACCATTCCTCATTCAGCAAGTGTGATGTTCAGTCTCCATGTGTTTATGAGGTTTTTCTGGGTCTTCTTATAGTTAATTTCTAGTTTCATTCCATTATGGTCTGAAAAGACTCAGGTTTATGCCACATTTTTTGAATTTGTTAGTGCCTGTTTTGTGGCCCAGTATATGTTCTATTTTGGAGAAGGTTCTGTGAGCAACTGAAAAGAATTCAGCTGTAGTTGGGTGGAATATTCTGTATGTGTCTAGTAGGTCCATTAGGTTTATGGTGTTTTTTAGGTCTGAGGCATCTTTACTCACCTTTTGTCTAGAGGATAGATCTAATGGTGTAAGAGGAGTATTAAAGTCTCCCAATATTATTGTATTGGGATCTATGTGTGACTTAAGGTAATGAAGAGTTTGGTTTTATGAAAGTGGTTGCACCTATGTTTGGGGCATAAATGTTGATTATTGTTATATCCTCTTGTTAGATTGTTCCTCTTACCAGTAAAAAGTGCCTGCTTTATCTCTTCTGATAAGTTTAGGTTTGAAGTCTATTTTGTCTAGTATCAGAGTTGCTACTCCTGCTTGTCTTCGAGTTCCATTTAGTTTGTGAGTATCTTTACTTGTAAGGTGCATTTTTTGCAGACAGCATATAAGTGGATTATGATTTTAAATCCATTTTGCCACCTTCTTTTGATTGGGAAGTTAAGGCCATTGATATTCAGCATGATTATTGAGAGATGATTTATAATTCCTAACATTTTGAGTTGTAACTTCTGTTTAAGGTAGTGTTTGTTCTTCTTTGGTCAGTTGTTTGTTTAATGGAAATCATTGTTTCTCTGGTTCTGGTATTTATTTATTATTTCTTCTTTTCAATTTATGTCTTTGAGTATTTTATCTACTGCTGGCTTGGAAGACATAAATTCTTTCAGCTTCTGTTTGTCGTGGAAGGTTTTTATTTCCCCGTCAAATTTGATCGATATCTTTGCTGGGTAGATAAATCTTGGCTGAAAGTTGTTTTCTTTCAGTGTTTGGAATGTGTCACTCCAGGCTTTCCTGGCTTTCATGACTTGGTTTGTGAACTGGAGTGATTCTTATTGGTTTGCCTCTGAATGTCATTTGGTCTTTTACTCTCATTGCCTTTAAGATTCTCTCCTTGGCCTCTACATTAGTCAATCTGATTATTATGTGGTGTGATGAACCTTTTATCTGATCTTGTCTAACAGGGGTTCTATATGTTTCCCATACCTGTGTGCTTACCTCATTTTCTTTGTTTGGAAAATTTTCTGACATTACTTCTCTGAAAAGTTTTTTGATTTCTTTGGTTTCAGCTTCTATCCCCTCTTTTATGCCTATTATTCCTAGATTTGCTCTTTTAAAGTTGGCCCAGGTCTCTTCAATGTCCAAATCATGCTGTTGAATTGTTTTTATCTAGCCGGGCGTGGTGGTGCATGCTTTCAATCCCAGTACTTGGGAGGCTGAGACCAGAGGATCCGGGTTCGCAGCCAGCCTCAGCTACTTAGTGAGGCCTCCACAACTTAGCGAGACCCTGTTTCAAAATAAAGAATAGAAAATAGGGCTGGGGGTGTAGCTCAGAGGTAGAATGCCCCTGGGTTCCATCCCTGGTACCACAAAAAATAAATAAAATTAAAAAAAATTAAAAAAGAATTGTTTTTTTTTCTAAATTAGATACTATGCATTCATTTTGGAATGCTCATCTTCTAAGAGTGAGATTTTGTTTCCCATGTGGTCTAGTCTACTGTTCATGGTCTGTATTGATGCCTTCATTTCAAGTATTACATCCTTCACTTCCTTCAGAGCTTCTTTTTGGTTCCTGTTCAGGGTATCAGATTCTTTGTTTATTTGATCCTTCATTTATTTCAGGCTCTCTCTGAATTTTTTTCAGAAATCCTGTATCATTTCTACTATTAAAGTTCTGAATTGTCCTTCTGGCAATCTCTGCAATCCTGTGATGATGGGTTCTATTGTTGTAGGATTGTGGGGACTCATCGTTTCCTTGTTATTCATCTTTCTCATGATTTCAGGTTCCTTAAGTTTATATCTTCGTTGCTTTTTTTTTTTTT
>PVJS01057689.1:0-11984 GCA_004027185.1 Glis glis | reverse complement strand
AAAAAAAAAAAAAAATAGGGCCGGGAGTGTAGCTTGGAGGTAGAATGCCCTTGGGTTCAATCCACAGAACCACAAAAAAATAAAAAAATAAATAAAGAATAATAAAAAAAATAGGGCCGGGGGTGTAGCTCGGAGGTAGAATGCCCCTGGGTTCAATCCCCAGTACCGCAAAAAAATTAAAAATATAAAGAAAGAATAAAAAAAATAGGCCGGGGGTATAGCTTGGAGGTAGAATGCCCCTGGTTTCAATCCTCGGTACCGCACACACAAAGACCTGAGCGACTGCAGAGTCCTGCTCTAGGGAGAAAGCTCAAGAACCTAGCTGTTGTTTTTAGTTAGGAAAAAAGATTTTTAGTGCAATAGGTCACCTTGAAATATTCAAAGGGTTCTCACCCAGAAGAGGGATTAAACTTCCGAGTGGCTACGGAAGACTAAACTGTACAGAAGAAGGTGGCTGAGGGGAGGGGTTCAGCCCCCAAGGAGACCGCTTTAATGTCTAGAGCTGTCCAGATAGGGACCGCGCTCCTTGCGCAGTCACGATTGCTTTCCGGGAGGGCTGAAGGGGCTGGGAGGTTGGCCGGGGCTTTTGCAAGGCACTGTTTCTACTGGCCTTTCTGGCTGGCTCGCTTTTCAAACCAGCCTGCCTTTTACCAGCTAATGTCCTTTATTGAAGCCTTTGAAGTTCTTTGATCAAATCATCCATCTTTCTGAATCACCGTGTCTCTTCTTTTCGTCTCCCTCCCTGTCCTCGATTGATTGAATACGGCCGCAATCCTTGCTGGAAAATAGATGATTTCTAAAACCCATTCTTACTCTTTTCAAAACCTTCTTAGCAAGAAGCAAGTATAGCACAATGCATAAAAGAAATTGAGCACAGGTTTCTTTTCTTTTTTTTTTTTTTTTGGTAGAGGAGACTGAACTCAGGGGCATTTTACCTCTGAGCTATACTCCCAGCCCTTTTAATTTTTTATTTGTTTTTATTTTTAAAAATTTTTATTATTTATTTATTTGTTATTTATTTATTTATTTATTGTGGTACTGGATTGAACCCAGAGGCATTCTACCTCCGAGCTACACCCCCAGCCCTAATTTTTATTCTGTATTTTGAAATAGGGTCTCACTAAGTTGCGGAGGCCTCACTAAGTAGCTAGGGCTGGCCGTGAATCCAGACCCTCCTGTCTCAGCCTCCCAAGTACTGGGATGACAAGCGTGCGCCACCATGCCTGGCTAATTTTTATTATTATTATTTTTTTTTTTTTTGGTGGTACTGGGGATTGAACCCAGAGGGATTCTACCTCCAAGCTCCACCCCCAGCCCTATTTTTGTTCTTTATTTTGAAACAGGGTCTCACTAAGTTACAGAGGGTCTCAATAAGCAGCTGAGGCAGGCCGCGAACCTGCGATCCTCCTGTCTCAGCCTCCCAGGTATTGAGATTACAAGCGTGCGCCACCACGCCAGGCTCTAATTTTTTATTTTGAAACAGGGTCTCACTAAGTTGCTGAGGGTTTCCTCTCTAAGTTGCTGAGGCTGCCCTTGAACCTGTGATCCTCCTGTCTTTGTCTCCTAAGTACTGGGATTACAGGCGTGCACCACCAAACCTGGCTACAAGTTTATTTCTACATTAGAGAAACTAGGTGTTTCTGCCTTTGGGAGGGGGGGTTTATGATCAATTTTGGCAATCTATGAACAGCAGCTTCCAGCGATGCCAATAGGTGGAGGAACCAAGGGTAAAGTTGATATGGTAATGTATATGGGGTCAACTCTGCGATAAAAATCATACTGTTTTGCCGGGCGTGGTGACTCACGCTTGTAATTCCAGTACTTGGGAGGCAGAGACAGGAGGATCGCAGGTTCGAGGACAGCCTCAGCTACTTAGTGAGGCCCTCCACAACTTAGTGAGACCCTGTTTCAAAATAAAGAATAAAAAATAGGGCAGGGGGTGTAGCTCGGAGGTAGAATGCCCCTGGGTTCAATCCCCAGTACCACAAGAAAATAAAATACTGTTTCAGTGGTGGCACACACCTATAATCTCCATACTTGGGAGGCTGAGACAGGAGGATCACACGTTTGAGGCCGGTCTCAGCAACTTAGCAAGACTCTATTTCAAGATTAAAAAAAAAAATGCCTGGGGTCTGGGAGTGTAGCTCCGAGGTAGAATGCTACTGGTTCGATCCCCAGTACCAAAACAAACAAACAAACACTGTTTCAGTTTAAGGAAGTATACCAGCCTCCAATAAGTAAAAAGCTTGCAAAGAGCCGGGCGTGGTGGCGCACGCTTGTCATCCCAGTACTTGGGAGGCTAAGACAGGAAGATCGCAGGTTCACGGTCAGCCTCAGCTATTTAGTGAGGCCCTCTGCAACTTAGTGAGACCCTGTTTCCAAATAAAGAATAAAAAATAGGGCTGGGGGTGTAGCTTGGAGGTAGAATGCCCCTGGGTTCAATCCCCAGTACGCAAAAAAAAAAAGTCTGGGAGGACGTTGGGAGGTGGTAACAGCACCTATATGAATGCACCTTTCTCATCTCAGAGAAACCTACCATGCAGTCTAGCTTTGTTTCCGCCTGTGGTAAACCTGACTAACCTCCACAGCCATTCTCGGGGGGCGAGGAGTTCCCAGGCCCTGGGTTTATTTCACTAATGGAAATCAATGAACGTGAGTTCAGCAAAACTTTGCTGAGGCCTCCTCTGGGCGAGGCCCTTCCACGTCACCAATGGGCTGGGGATGGTGGGACTCCCGTTCCTTCCAACAGCTGGTGTCCAATACGTGATGGGTAAGCTGGCCGTGGTGGCGCACATCTGTAATCCCAGTACTTGGGAGGCTGAGACAGGAGGATTACAGGTTTGAGGCCAGCCTCAGCAACTTAGCAAGACCCTCAGCAATTTAGTGAGAGCCTGTTTCAAGATAAAAAAAAAAATAAAAGAGGGCTGGGGGTGTAGCTCAGAGGTGGAATGCCCCTGGGTTCAACCTCCAATATAAAAAAAAAAAATTTTTAAAAAGTGATGAGCATAGAGCAGGGACTGTGCTGCGTACTGAGGATGGATGAGATAGACAAGTCCTCTTCTCACGGAGCTTGTACCCGGGGATCCATGAGACACTAGGAGCCATGGAGTAAACAGGCAGTCAAAAATACAGTATCAAGCCGGGCGTGGTGGCGCACGCTAGTAATCCCAGTACTTGGGAGGCGGAGACTGGAGGATCCAGGTTCATGGCCAGCCTCAGCTACTTAGTGAGGCCCTCCACAACTTAGTGAGACCCTGTTTCAAAATAAAGAATAAAAATAGGGCTGGGGGTGTAGCTCGGAGGTAGAATACCCCTGGGTTCAATGCCTGGTACCACAAAAAAAAAAAAATAGCTTTAGGGATGGAACCCAGGGGCATTCTACCTCTGAGCTCCACCCCAGCCCTTTTTATTTTTTCATTTTGAAACAGGGTCATGCTCAATTGTTGTGATCCTCCGGTCTCAGCCTCCCAAGTACTGAGATGACAGGCGTGCACCTCCGCACCTGGCTAAGGGAGGCCACTCAAGATAGTCAGCAAAGGCATCCTGAGGAGGAGACTCAGTATAAACTGAGATCTGAGCCAGGCGTGGTGGCGCACGCTTGTCATCCCAGTGCTTGGGAGGCTGAGACCAGAGGATCTGGGTTCACGGCCAGCCTCAGCTACTTAGTGAGGCCCTCCGCAACTTAGTGAGACCCTGTTTCAAAATAAAGTATAAAAAATAGGGCCGGGGGTGTAGCTCGGAGGTAGAATGACCCTGCGTTCAATCCCCAGTACCACAAAAAAATAAATAAATAAACTGAGATCTGAGTGACGAGCTAGAAGGAAGAATGCAAAGACCTGAGGAAAGAGGGCATGGTGGCACACACCAGTAATCCCAGTACTTGGGAGGCTGAGACCAGAGGATTTGGGTTCGCGGCCAGCCTCAGATACTTAGTCAAGATAATAAAAAATAGGGCTGGGGGTGTAGCTCGGAGGTAGAATGCCCCTGGGTTCAATCCCCAGTACCGAAAATAAAAAAATTGAAGCCAGGCATGCTAGCGCATGCTTATAATCCCAGTACTTGGAAGGATGAGACAGGAGGACCACAAGTTCACATTCATCCTCAGCAACTTAGTGATACCTTGTTTCCAAATAAAAAATAAAAAATAGGGCTGGGGGTGGAGCTCAGAGGTAGAATGCCCCTGGGTTCAATCCCAGTACCACTATAAAATAAAAAATAAAAAAACTGAAAAAGAACTGGGGGTGTAGCTCGGAGGTAGAACATCTCTGGGTTCAACCGTGAGTACCAAAAAAAAGAGCATTCCTTAAGAAGGCCAAAGTTAGGAACCCCTCCAGAAGGTCAGCTGGGCACAGAGGCACTTAAGAGCCTAAAGCAGAGAATGGGACACAGAATAGAGATCCGTCAACTGGTCAACTGCCTAAGATCATTTCCAGGTTGAGACCCATAACAGTGGATCTGCCTGCAGTGCCTCTATTGGTGCTGGAAGAGATGAGGCGCAGAAGGATTGGTGAGAAATGGTGCAGAGCTCCCTCGGAGGGCAGCGAACCCCAGCCCTGCATTACCACTCTGCACACACGGTGCCATCCTGGGCCCCTCCTGAGGCTGTGACCTAACCAGTTTCCACCTCGCTGCGCCCAGGGAGGGCATCGCCATACACTGGCATTTTTATTTGTTTGTTTCGTGTAGGGTTCTGCTGGTCCTCTTCCAAGTATCAATCAAAGCTGCATGCCAGCCTCCACTCCTTGGAAATAATTAAATGAAGTCACGTGCCTGATTTTTTCAGCTGGGTAATGCACGATGATTTGCATCTATCGAAGGAATCTCTCTCAAGCCCCGAGGCTGAGCCATGCGGGACAAGCGAGGTGATCTGCTCCGCTTTCGCATCCTCTTGCTACACACACAGGGGGACAAAATGCCTCCTTCTGCAACCTATTCCCTGCAGACAGCTGCTCCTCTCTGTGGAGCCAAACTGTGCACGAATCCAACGCAAAGGTCCCTTCCCCTGCTGACCGGTACGATTTCTTCATATTGGCAAAATTCCCTCTACCCTGCTGTGACCTAGGCTTTGTGCACACCTCCCCGACGGGGCAAGGTATCTGTGCCTTGAGAATAGGTTTGGGATTAAAGGTTCTTTTATTTTCTCCTATAGGGGGAAGCGGCCAGAGCCGAGCACCTGTTTGGCATCGCCCGATTTCTATGCAGACTGTATCAAGGGCTGTGTGGGCTTTGCAAAATGAAATAAAACCTCTTCCCTCCTCCGCCCAGAGCGGGGTTCCCTCCGTCGGAGCACAGAACCCGCGGGGGAAGGCGGGCCGGTGCTGGCGTGCGATGGAGCTCTCGGCTGGGGGTGTGGGATGCGGTGTTCCCGAGGCGACAGATGAGGGATTTTGGCAGTGTGGGAAGGGAACTGCGGAATTTCTCCCCTTGGTTCGCGAGGGGGGCTCTGAAGGAGACAGATGAGGATGCGGAGCGCGGCCCGGGCTGCCGAGGGCGCGGAGGCGAGCCAAGGACACCAGCCCGAGCGCGCCCCGGGGACGCCCAGCGCGGACTGCGGCCGCGGGCGGACCCCCAGGGCAGGCAGTCCCCTCGGGGCAGCGAGCGCAGGGAGCCCACACCCCCGAGGGAGGACGGGACCGAGAGCCGCGGGAGCCCGCGAGGGTCGCCACCGCCCGCCGCAGCGCCCCGGGCCGCAGCGCTCACGGCGCGGGCGCGCGCGCGGCCTCGATCCGGGTTCCTGGGGGCGGCGCGCGGGAGGGGGCGGGGCCTGCGCGGCGGCGTGGGCGCGCGCGCGCGGGAGGCCGGGAGGGAGGGAGGGCGGGAGGGAGGGGGCGGGGCCACGCCGCCCGCGCCGCGCTGGGCGCTCTCGGCCAATGAGCGGCGTCCACATGCCGCGGCGGCGGCGAGAGGGGAGGCAGCGGCCGATAAATGCTATTAGAGCAGCCGCCGCGGAGCCGTCCCCGACGCCACCTCCCGCTCGTCCGCCGCAGCTTCCTCCGCCGCTGTCGGGGTGCGGGCCCAGGGACCCGGGCGAGCGCGCCGCGCACCTCCGCGCCGGCGGTCCTCCCGCGCCGCGCTCCTCCCTCGGCGAGGGTCGGCCGGCCGGGCGCCCCCTCCTCCGGCCCGGGCGGGGCCGCGTCCCTCGGCGGAGCGCAGCGCGGAGCAGCGCAGCGCGGCGGGAGTCGGGCCGCGGCCTGCGCCCTGCGCCCGGCGCCGCGTGCGGTAGAGGCCCGCGGAGGCCCGCGCTGCTGACGGGGCAGGGCGCGCCGGGCGCCGCGCGGGGGGCGGTTGTCTGGGGGAGGGGGCGCGGGTGATTCAGCGCCCGGCCAGGCGGAAGCGGCGGCGGCCAGGCGCGGCGGCGGCGGCGGCGGCGGAGGAGGAGGAGGAGGGGAGCCAGTCCGCGCCCGGCGCCCGGGGTGGCACGAGCCCGCGGCCCGAGTGCGAGGCGGAGGCGAGGAGGCCGCGGGGACGCGAGGCGAGGCCGGCCGGGCCCCCGCAGCCATGGAGAACGCGCACACAAAGACGGTGGAGGAGGTGCTGGGCTACTTCGGCGTGAACGAGAGCACGGGGCTGAGCCTGGAGCAGGTCAAGAAGCTCAAGGAGAGATGGGGGTCCAACGGTAGGTGCGGGCTGGGCGGGCGCGGGCGGGCCCGAGCGCAGGGAACATGGCTGACCGGGCTGCACCGCGTGCGGCTCGGCCCCGCGCCCGCCGACGGCTGCGGGCCGGCCCCGGGGACAGCGGCGATGGGGGCCCGGCCGCGCCGCCACCTCCCGGGGTCTCGAACCCATGACCTTCCCGGCGCGTGGCGAGCCCGGCGGAGGGAGGGAGGGAGGGAGGGAGCGAGCGAGCGAGCGAGCGAGGGACGAGGCTCCTGCAGCTGGATTGCGCCCCGCGAGACATGTTCTCGTCCCCAGCCGGTTTATGAGGCGTCGGTGTAGTTGAGAAACCCTCTGACCGTGCGTGTCCTGCCCAGAGTTACACATCTGGCAGAAGTGATGACTTAGCCGAAACGGCTCCTCCTCGCGGGAGCCCCAGAATGATGATTTTTCCGGGCTAGACCTAAGGTCATCGATTACAAGTTGTGCATATTTTCTTGGAGGGTGTCGTTTTTAGGATGCTTTTTATTAGGGGAGGGGGAAAAAAAAGGTGGAACGTTCATAGAGTGAGGTCTTTCAAAGACATGGGTGCTTTATAATTTCAGTTCTCTTTAGAAAGACAAAAGTGCTGAAATGCTTCTTTTTTTTTTTTCCCCTTTCCCCTCCATTGACACATTGCTTGGCGGATTTGTACAGAGTTGCCGGCTGAAGAAGGTAAGTCATCTTCACGTGTTGTGTGCGCGCGCCCGCGTGTGTGCCCGCGGAGGTTGCGATGACAGTTCTGACAAATGCGTTTGTTTTTAACAGGGAAAACCTTGCTGGAACTTGTGATTGAGCAATTCGAAGACTTACTAGTTAGAATTTTACTGCTGGCAGCATGTATATCTTTTGTAAGTATAGAAATATGTATATTTTCTCTGCTCCCATCCCCCAGAAGCTGAAAATATTCCATAGGTAAGCCAGAAAACAAATAATGTCCATTAGGTTAAAACATTTGGAGAATTAAGCTACTGTCTCCATGTTTAAAAACATAGTAACAGTTGAAGCTAATCGTGTTGGAAAAAATAGATGTCTGACATTTATGGTGCAGTGAGAAATTATTCCTAAATGCACAGGGTCTTATAAAATCTTGGGTTTATCAATTTTAGTATCAAAAAGTTTTTCACTGACAGGCTTTTTCTGTTTTGGGCTCTTCCATTTGTTATCATGTTGTAAGATCATACCGCGATGATGCTGGGCTCTTTGTAGTCTGTAAATAGAACTTACAAAAGGAATATTCCAGTTGCTTTCCCTTCCTGGTAGTGGCAAGGTGACAGTTGTTCCTGACAGTGACAAGAATGATGACGGCAGTGATGGCACCAGTGTTGACCAAATTTGGTCACTGACCTTCAGGGTGGTATATTTATCTAAATTGGACCCCTGTCTTGAGTGATTCCTGGGTTGAGAGAACAAGGGTCAGTACAGTTGGTTCTAGATGTGAAAAGAAAAAACCCAGCGGAGTGTTTTTTTCTGTATGTGCTTGCCTGGTTGCCAAGAAACTAGTGAAATGTACAAAACTCCTGCAGGAAAAAGGTGGTGCTGGTGGCAAGGAGATTTCTAGGTTATTAACTTTTTTTTTCTGTTCAGTATTTTATGTCGCTTTTTCCCCCCCTTGGGCAGTATACTTGGTAGTTTTCCTAAAAATGGTCATGGGTTAGTACACAGATGTTCTTAATCCTAACAGTACGGGATGCCTTTTGTTCTTAATGTACTTTATTCTTACAAAAACCATCATGGGAAATGAAAATCGTCCAGTACAGTGCTGCTTCCAGGTTTCGCAAAATCGACCCCTCTTCAAGTTTTCATTTTTATACGTTTGTACATACGCAGGTCCCAGGATCTGCCTCAGTCTTTATGATAGCCATACCACAGAGGACTAGCTTGAGAACAAGATAAACAAAGCAGCCGGCATTTATCTAGTTCAAGTGGAGAAAAGATTAATTTTATACTCACTTTTTTAAGTAGATACTGGCAGTGAGAGGTGACCTTTGGAATAATTGTGCACGTAAATTCTGCCATGAGACTTTAGTATGTTAGCCAAGTGGATTGTGGCCATTAATAATTCAGCCCCGAGGAATCTTTTCTGTGGTTTTCATTGAATAAAATTGAGACTGTCATAGCAAACCATTCAGCATGCTGATATTGTTCACTCTATACCTCCTTTTCCGTGCCTTGTCTTTCCGTAATTGATTTGAGAAATCTTCCCCTAGTGTAAATGGCTGTTTTACCAATTAAGATAAATGGGCAGAGCTGTTTGATTACCTATAGTTTCATTACATTGCAGTGGGAAAAATAAGCAATGTATTTGAGGGTAATTTAAGATTTATATTTGTGCCGTACACTACATAATTCATTCTGATATAGTCCCAGCTCTGGCAGTCAAGTACTGGCATTCACTGAGGTTATCAGGGACCTCTTAGAAGTTAATCACCAGGGGCGTACAAACCAGAGGTAACTGCATTTTTGCTGAATTATTCTGTGTCGTAACTAGAAGCAGTGGTGTCAGTACCGCCACTGATGTGACAGTGAACAAGTTATTGGCTATATGGGTCTATTAGGATCTCTTGAATGGCCAGTTTGAGTGACTTTATATTAGCACGTAGAATTAATGATTCACGTGATTTTTTTCACTTTGAAGTAATTAGGAGTATAGTTTGTAAGCATTTTCAAGTGGGTTTTAAAGTGCTAAGATTTTGTTGTAAGGAAGGACATTGACTTTGGAGTTGGAAGTTTGATTTCCTTTTTGGTAACTACTTGGAAGTATTTAGGAAGTAAACTGGTCCATTTTTATTTTATGGATTGCTAAATAGCAAAGAAATAAGTGTTGAGGATGTGCTTTTCCTATACAATTCAACTTAATTTGCTTTTTGATCAAGAAATTGGGGGTATGTGACGTCGTTCTTGACCTTTTAATTCCTCGTTTCTTTATCTTTCAATAAAGAAAGAGCACTGAGGCTTTCATAGGAGTACATGTCTTCCTGTTGGCTTAAGAAGAAAAACATGGTAGAATAATTAAGTTTCTTTTGAAAAAAATGAGTAATTTTTTTGAGGGTCCTGAGGATTGAACCCAGAGGAATTCTACCTTCAAGTTATACCCCCTGCCCGATTTTATTTATTTGAAAACAGGGTTTCACTAAGTTGCCAAGGCTGGCCTCAAACCCGCGACCCTCCTATCTCTGCCTCCCAAGTCCTGGGATTACAAGCGTGTGCCACCACGCTGGCTGAGTAGTTCTTACGTACATAAGAAGTCATCAGGTCCCACTCAGGCTTAAAAAAAATTTGATTTATTTCAAATGTCAAATTAAGTAGTAAACTGTTAACTATAGTTAATATTTTGTTGCGGCAGAAAGCAGGAAACTGCATAAATGTGGGTTGTAGCAATAGTTTAATTAATTTGTAATATTAAACATATAACAGGAGTTTTTTTGTACTGGGGATTGAACCCAGGGGCATTCTACCTCCGAGCTACACCCCCAGCCCTATTTTTTTATTTATTTTGAAACAGGGTCTCACTAAGTTGCGGAGGCCTCACTAAGTTGCTGAAGCTCGCCTGAATATGACACATCATATGGTTGCTTAACTGGAATGCCTGCTACCTCCTTCCTCATAGCAGCCAACAAAATGGGCAAAGTCCCTTACCTGGAGAGTAGTGCTATTTTGAACAAGCACGCAAGGGGGCTCCGAGGGAGGGAGTGCGCGTCGGGAGCAGTAGCTGGGTAAGTCCTCTGAGAGGGTGACATCGACAGAGGACCTGAGGAGCGCGCATTGGGGCTGTATGGGTCTCAGTCCCATCTGTCCAGATGGTAAAGGCCTCTTGACGACAGTTTGCAGAGGTTTTTCTGTTCTCGTTCCCCATTTCCTACCTCAGCTATTTAGATTGACCCTAAAATGCTAAGAAAACTTTCTAGACTAGCACTTCTCAGCCTTTCAGTTACATTTTAATAATTTGTGCATGTGTTTTGCTCAACGTCACAAATGTTCCGGTGAGTTTGTTGCCATAGCATTTTAAAGCGTATGAGAGCTGTTTACTTTGGTTATCTCAGAACAGTATATTCAGGAAGTACTTGATATTGCATTACATAGTGGTTTTGTGTGTGTGTGTGTGTGAGAGAGAGAGAGAGAGAGAGAGAGACGGAGAGAGAGGGAGATAGATAGATAGATGATAGATAGATAGATAGATAGATAGATGACAGATACTGGGGATTGAACCCAGGGGCATTCTACCTCCAAGATACACCCCCAGACCTATTTTAGTTTTATTTTGAAACAGGGTCTCACTAAGTTGCTGAGGCTGTCCTTGAACCTGCGATTCTTCTGTCTCAGCCTCCCAGGTACTGGGATTACAGGCGTGCACCACTATGCCTGGCTTAGGTAGTGGTTTTAAATGTTTTCATGTGTTTTAATTTTGTTAAAAATGAGGTAACATGGGCAATTTACTAATTTGGTTTAAATGACATATTTAGAGTCTTTTTTTTTAGCAGCATGGCACCAAAAGCCTCATATGTGCTAAGCAAGTGCTCTGCACTGCCATTCCCCCCAGCCCCTAGAGCTCTTCTTAAAATAGGGTTCAAAGGATGAACAAAAATTTTTGGCATATTTTTATGGTGTAGAGGTGTGGGGGGGGGGTCAGGGGATTTAACCCGGGGCATTGGGCATGCTAGGCAAGTGCTCTACCACTGAGCTGCATTCCCAGCCCTTTTTATTTTTTGTTTTGAGACGGTGTCTGGCTAAGTTGCCTGTGCTGGCCTGGAACTTAAGATCACACTCCCTCCTCCTTCCAAGCAGCTGGACTTCCAGGCCTGTGCTCCTTCGCCCATCTATTTCCTTTTTATTAAGTTGTTTTTGTTTGCGGTGCGGGGTATTGAACCCAGGGGCATTCTACCTCCGAGCTACACCCCCAGCCCTATTTTTTATTCTTTATTTTGAAACCGGGTCTCACAAAGTTGCAGAGGGCCTTACTAGGTAGCTGAGGCTTGCCACGAATCCAGATACTCCTGTCTCAGCCTCCCAAGTACTGGGATTACAAGCGTGCACCGTGACCACGCTCAGCATTTATTTAGGTTCTTGATGCAAATTTCTGTACTTATTGCATAAGTGTTTAAATGCCCAGAGGCACAGTGCAAGTTTCTGAGGATATAAGGAGGATCAGAATATGCTTATGATTGCTCTTATTTTGGGTGAGGGGTGCTGGGCATTGAATCAGGGCCTTTTCAACTCTACCACTGAGCTACACTCCCAGACGCCTGTCTTGGCTTTTTTTTTTTTTTTTTTTTTTTTTTTTTTTTTTTTTTTTTTTTTTTTTTTTTTTTTTTTTTTTTTTTTTTTTTTTTTTTTTTTTTTTTTTTTTTTTT
>PVJS01057688.1:0-11983 GCA_004027185.1 Glis glis | reverse complement strand
AAGTATTTTGAAAAATAGAAGAATGCAATCATATTTATACCTAAGTTTGAAATGAATCTTTCAATTACAAAATCAGTTTTAAAGCATTTGATAGACATCTTCTTGTATAATCTTTTCTTCAAAGACTTTTTCTATCTTTTATGAAACCCATACTTACCTTCCTATATGCCAAACTCAAAAGACTCATGCAATGTTAGTTAGAAGTGAAATAAAAAATTGCTCAGTCTAGTTCTTTGATCTTGCAGTCAATATAGAGGTTTGGCAATATGAAATCTTCTTAGCTCAACATCCCAGGGCTAGATAGTGCCAGAGATAAGACTAGAACCCATTTCTTCCAACATTGAACTCTAGGAAAGAGACTGCTAGCAGCCAGCTGGATATTCATTCTTTCCTTTTTTCCCAGTAATAGAACCCCAATTTATTAAGGGGTTACACCCAACCTCTAAAAGACATTTCCCAGACTCCCTTGTTGCCAGATGCGGCCATGTGACTACACTTTGGCCAGTGGGAGATAAGCATGTGTGGACTTTAAGGCAGTCTCCTGAAAAAGGGAGGGTACTTCCTTCCGTTCTTTTTTCTGGGAAGGGAGCCTGAATCCCTGATAACCTGACGGAGTCACCATAGCAGCCCTGGACAATTTCTGGATCTTTTATGTGAGAGAAAAAAATCACTGTGTTACCTGGACTACCTTTTGTTTTGAGTTTTCAGTTATATGCAGCTAAACTTAACTAACTCATCTTGCTCCCCTCAGCCCCTGCCCCCCATAAGCCCATTCCTCCATCTCAACACATGGCAATCCCATCCTACCAGCTGTGCAGGCCAAAGACCTTGGCATCAATACCAGCGACTCTGCTTCTGTCACATCCTACAATGACTCCACCAGCAATTCTTGTCAACTTTTCCTTTAAAATAGACCCAATCTGTCTGCTTCTAAGTCTTGCCCTGCCTCCACCCTGGTCCCAGCTACCATCCTCTCCCCTGGTTTACAGCAGTAACCAGTAACATGTCTGCCTGCTTTCATTCTTGCTGGTCACCCTCTCTCCTTAGTATACTTTCCACACAGTGCCAGGTTTAACTTCTTAACATGTTACTCCTGTGCTCAGGACTTTCCAGTGGCTGCTCCTCACTCAGCAAGAACAAAGTCCTTCCCTGAGCCACTGGCCCGATGTGGTCTGGTCCCAACCCCCAGGACCCGACTCCCTGCACCGGCCCTCCCCACCCAGCCCAGCCACACCACCCTTTGCTGAGCTCATCACGCATGATCCTTTCTTAGGGCCCTTCTGCTTTTTGGAACTCTTCCCCCCCAGCGGCCCCCATGTTCTCCCCCTTACCTCCTTCAGGCCTCTAACCAAACATCATTTTATCAGGGAGACCTTCCCTGACTACCCATTCTAAAATAAAATCCCGGCTGGGCGTGGTGGTGCATGCCTATAATCCCAGTACTTGGGAGGCTGAGACAGGAGGATCGCAGACTCAGGGCCAATGTGTGATAACTTAGCGAGACCGTTTCAAAATAAAAAATAAGAAAGGGCTGTAAGTTGGAGGTACAATGCCCCTCAGTTCAATCCCAGTACCAAAAAAATAAAATAAAATAAAATCACACCCCACTCTTTCTTCCTTCCTTCCTTCTCTTCTCTCTTTTTTTTTTTTTCAGTACTGAGGACTGAACCCAGGGGTGCTCCAGCCATTTTTACTTTTTACTTTGAGACAGGGTCTCCCTAAGTTGCCCAGACTGGCCTCGAACTTGAGATCTTCCTGCCTCAGACTCCTGGGTTGCTGGCCACGGTGACAGGGCCACCACCCTTATTATATTCACTGTCTGTCTCCACCCACTGGAATGGCAACTCCCTGTTTTGTTCACTGTTGTGTTCCTCATGTGGGGAGCACAGTGCCTAACGTGCAGTAGATGCTCGATACAGACTGACTGATGGGACGAATGAGGAGGTGAGTGCTAAGCCTGCGCCTCTGAACCATATTACACTGCCTCTAGTTAAAATCCAGGCACCAGCGTGCCATTTATACAACCACTTGCTCCAGGTGTACATGTTGCTATTGGAGTTACTTGCTATCCCTGTGAAAACTTGCTGAATATTTGCTGACAGCAAAAATAAGTCATCTTTGTCTTATTAGTTAATTAGGAAAATCTAAAAGACAATATGGTTTTCTATTCCAATAATAATTATTATAGTTAATAGCAACCACAAAACACTAAAAAATTAGGAATAAGAATAATGGGCAGGAGTTCACCAGGACAATTTATAAGACTTCAAAATCAAATGTCCTTTTATAGTAGCTCCCCCCAAATACAAAGGCCTTTCTTACTGTTCTCAGTGAGGAGGGTCAAACTGACCACTCATTATCCAGTGAAGAACACAGCTGTCCTCTCAGACGTCTCCAGCTTTATGGAAAAGCCTGTGATAATTTTAAAACACGAATAAATAAAAGTCCACTAAAACAGATTTATCTTTTCCTTCACAAACTATTTCTTTTCAAAGTTAGGAAGTTTGCAGTTAGCCTTGGAAACTGAAACAATAAATCTTCCAGTAAACTTTATACAGTAAATACGTCCTAAGCTCAACATTTTGGGAGATAATATATTATCTCCCTTACCTCGACAGGCCTTTGACCAAAGATGATTTTATCAGGGGAGACCTTCATCTAGAGGAGGAGCAAAGCCTGACAGAACACCACGGTTCCCATTTTCAAAGAAGCCCAGGAAGCCAAGTCTAGCTTTTTTAATTTTTTGGTCCTGGGGATTGAACCCAGGGCATTCTACCACCGAGCTACACCCCAAACCCTATGTATTTTTTACTTTGAAATATAATCTTGCTAAATTGCTGAGGCTGGCCTTGAACATGCAATTCTCCTGTCTCAGCCTCCCAAGTGCTGGGATTATAGGTATGTTCCTCTGTGGCTGGCCAGGTCTAGCTTTTTTAAGCACATAGCAGGCTGAATTTTGCAAGGGAAAAACCATCAAGCTGTTTCTAAGGTTCTGTTTCAAGAATACACTTCTCAGTCGGGTGTGATGGTGCATGCCTGTAATCCCACTACTTAGGAGGCTAAGACAGAGGATTGGAGGTTCGTGGTTAGCCTCAGCAACTTAGTGACGCCCTCCGCAACTTAGTGAGACCCTGTTTCAAAATTTAAAAAAAAATAGGACTGGAGTATAGCTCAGAGGTAGAAAACCTCTGGGTTCAATCCCCAGCACTTAAAAAAAAGAATACATTTCTCTCATACTTCCTTGGTGATTGTTGCTTTAAGCTGCTAGAATGCTGAGTCTTTGGGGAAAAATACAGCTCCCCCAAAACTGAAAAGCTAGGATTTGAACACAGGTCTTCCAGCATATGAATCCATCTCCATTAGTTCTGTCCTTAGGCAATAAATTTCACTTCTCCCCTCAGGCTTCTCTGAAGTAATGACTCTGGAAGACAGATGGCAATTAAAGATAACCATGAGGTGTGTGCTTGAAGATGGCCGGACGGTTACCAAGTCCGTGCTGTTCGCGTGTCTGGGTAACATTTGCCGGTCACCTATTGCAGAAGCAGTTTTCAGAAAACTTGTAACTGATCAGAATGTTTCATATAACTGGAGGATAGACAGTGCAGCCACGTCCACATATGAAGTGGAAACCCCCCTGACTATCGAGGGCAGAGTTGCATGAAGAAGCATGGCATCCCCATAAGTCACGTTGCCCGTCAGATTACCAAAGAAGACTTTGCCACATTTGACTATATCCTGTGTATGGATGAAAGCAATCTCAGGGATTTGAATAGAAAAAATAATCAAGTTAAAAACTGCAGAGCTAAAATTGAACTCCTTGGAAGCTATGATCCACAAAAATAACTCATTATTGAAGATCCCTATTATGGGAATGACTCTGACTTTGAGCTGGTGTACCAGCAGTGCGTCAGGTGCTGCAGAGCCTTCCTGGAGAAGGCCCACTAGGGCTGGCCACGCCCTACTGCTGGCGGGCCACTCGCCCCCATCTGAGCTCTTCTGTTCTCAGCCTTGTGCTCCAGTGTGACGATGTTCCTTTGGCTCAGTCCCCACTTGTCCCTTCAGCTGACCTGTTTACCTTCAAGATAAGTGTAGGTGGAATCAGTTATATTTGCAGAATGAATAAAAATCCTTGATTCAGAAAGGTATGGGGTATAGTAAGCATTCTTAAGACTAGTGGAACCTCCTGCTTTGCCCTAATTACAAGATAGCAGAATAAGCAAATACAGAACAAAATAGAGCAATGAAGAAAAAGTAACTGGGAGGCTCAGGTCAGGCTGAGCCCAGCACAACCTGGATGCTGGTGGGCAGTCAGCACAGGCAGGGTGACCTGCTCACCTGTGCACCCTGCCCAGGCCTCTTAGGAGTCACAACAGCCCATCCATAACAGCCCTCCTCCTACGTTAAAAGGGTTTTAGCTCACACACACTTATCATACACACTTATATTTAGACAATTGTCAGCAGAGACAGATTGGTTGATCTTTAGTACCTTTAATACTTGTTGGGTTTTGTCTAGTTTACTTCATGAGGCGGTCGGTCAGCTTATTTGCCATAGTTGAGCCACTCTGCCTCTAACAGTGTAATTCTGTTAGAGAGAAGGACACTTGTGGACAGTGCCTTCTGTGTTGGTCGAGGGGTATCTGTTATATGCACATGTAACCCAAATGTCAAATGCAAATTGGCTCAGGTGTGAAAGAAGTTTAGGGAGGTGGAAAAACTTCTATCCTGTTGGAGTGCTTAAATATTGATACATTCACGAGTGTTCCTCATCAGCATTTAATAATGTTACAAGCAAATATAGGTTCATATGTATATATGTCAGAAAAAGACTGTTTTCAAAATAAACTGGGGAGTTATAAAAATGCAACAAATATAAAAAAATAAAGATAACCATGAATGTGGACTGTGGAGCACACAGTAGGTGCTCAATAAATGGTAGCTATCACCACTCCATAAACAACTATCTATGGAAATCTACTCAAGCCATCAGCACTTTTCAACTTAATATATACAAGTTATTTTTTTTGTTTGTTCTGGGGATTGAACCCAGGGGTATTCTACCTCTGAGCTACACCACCATCTCTTCTTTTTTTTTTTTTAAATAGGTCTTACTAAGTTGCTAAGGGTCTTGCTAAATTGCTGAGGCTGGCCTCGAACCTGAGATCTTCCTGTCTCAGCCTCCCAAATACTGGGAGTACAGGCGTATGCTGCCAAGCCTGGCTCAAGTGATTCATTTTTGTAGAACACTTGGAAAAGACAGAAATAATGTGAATAAAACCTCCCACAAACAATAATGTGGACTATAGGCAAATTTTCCTCTAACAACTTTGAAATAGTGACCTCTGCTGGCCAGTGGAAAACACGAGCCTTCCAATCAACTCTTCCATGATTAAGCCAGGGTTGAGTCAGCCAGGCTTGGTCCCTATCCCTGGAACAAAAACCAGGTGTTGCCTTACAAGGGACTGAAATTGTCACAAGGGTTACCACGATGTAATTGGGATGTTAACAAAATTAAAGGCTGGCCTTTCCATTTGCTCATCCACCCAGAAGATTCTTTTTTTTTCCTTCAAACTCCATGGTCTCCTATTTTTAAAATGGCATAATTGCATGCAAATGTTATAGCAGGAAAACAATGCAAGGGGCATTAAAAATCAATCTTCCATGTAAGCTTCAGATTTTCCAGCATGAAGATCCAAAAGCAGAAGTGGTGACAAATGTGTAGAAAACAGAGTGAAAAAGTCAGAACGCATCATTAAGAACGTTACAACGAAAGGAGGAAAGACGTCTCCGGGAGCACATGTTTGATTCAGCTGGGGCCAACGACCAACTACAAAGAAGGTTTGAAAAACCCTGCAAACTTCTTACCAGTAAGACCCAGAAAACCCATCAGGAAGCAGTCAGGACCCTGCTTCCTAAGAGTCTGCTCAAGAGTCTGTTGGCTGCGGTGTTTAGATAGAAAACACATTCCCACCCCTCAAGGTGCGAAGTAAAACAGGGCTTCCAAGCTGGCAGTCACTGGGCTGTGTAGTTGGGTCTGGCACTCACTGTATTTTTAAAAATTAATTCGTTTCCAACACTTTAAAAATGGAGATTTCATATCAAAATCCAAATTTCTGCCTTCTTATAAACAAATGGGAAGACCTAGCCATACTGGGTCAGCACTCTCCCATAGCAACAACTGACTAGAGCAGGCAGCAGCAGGGGTCCATGCAGATGGAGCCCCTGCTCCCCAGGGTGCTGCGTTCCCCGCCCATTGGCCCTCACTCATCTTGTCACCTGCCTAGCTTTTGTAAACACTAGAGTCCAAGACGCTGGGTTACTCACAACCCTGAGGCACAGATGATGAGTTCAACTCAGTTTGAACAAATATCAAGCATAGACAAAGTACTTTAGTAGGCAGTAGGGATAGAAAGAATAAGACATGATCCCTAAACCCAACGAACTCGTAGACCAGTGGGAAACAGAGTAAATACATTATAGCATGTACATTGAAAAGGTATAGAAGTGCTAAAAACTAAAGTGATTAAATCCATTTTTCAGCGTGTGTGTGTGTGTGTGTGTGTGTGTGTTACCGGAAATTGAATCGAGGGGCAGTCTACCTCTGAACTATACCCCCAGCCACACACACACACACACACACACACACACACACACACACATATATATATTTTTTTTTTTTTTTTTGCGATGCTGGGGATTGAACCCAGGGGCATTCTACCTCTGAGCTACACCCACAGCCCTATATTTTATTCTTTATTTGGAAACAGGGTTTCAATAAGTTGCGGAGGGCCTCACTAAGTACCTGAGGCTGGCAGCAAACCCGGATCCTCCGGTCTCAGCCTCCCAAGTACTGGGATTACAAGTGTGGGCCACCATGCCCAGCTTTATTCTTTTATTTTTTTTTATTTTTTTATTTATTTATTTATTTTTTTTTTGCGGTACTGGGGATTGAACGCAGGGGCGTTCTACCTCCGCGCTACGCCCCCGGCCCTATTTTTTTATGCTTTATTTTTGAAACCGGGTCTCATGAAGTTGCGGAGGGCCTCACTAGGTAGAGAGAGAGAGAGAGAGAGAGACAGAGAGAGAGAGAGAGGGAGGAGATAGATCGATCAATGGATCGATCGCGCGCGCGCATGCGCGCTGAGGCTGGCCGCGAACCCGGATCCTCCGGTCTCCGCCTCCCAAAGTACTGGGATTATAAGCGTGCGCCACCATGCCCAGCTTTATTCTTTTATTTTGAAACAGTGTCTCACTAAGTTGTGGCGAGCCTTGCTAAGGCTGGCCTTGCTGAGGCTGGCCAAGAACCTATGATCCTCCTGTCTCAGTCTCCCAAGTACTGGCATTACAGGCGTGCGCCACCACACCCAGATATTTTCCAGCTTTTTGAGAGGATACTTAGCTTATGAATGTTCAGCCTTTCTTCTAATACATGCATTTAAAGGTATAAATTTCCCTCTAAGTATGGCGTTAGCTATATCTCACAAGTTTCAACATGTACTTATCAGTCATTGAAAAAATATTTGTCTGATATCTACCTATTTCTTCTTTGACCTGTCAGTGATTTAAGTGTGTTTCTTAATTTCAAAACATATGGAATGCTCTAATGATCATCTTAAATTCACATCTACATTAATTGCCTTATAGACAAACAAATTATTTAATCCTTTGAAATTCGTTGAGACTTGCTTTATGGCCAGATTTATAAACGTTCAACACAAGCTTGAAAGGAAGGCCTGTTCCTCAGTGGGCAGGTGCCGTGTTCGTCAGGTGTCTATTAGGCCAAGATTGCTGATTATGCCATTCAAATATTTTATATTCTTACTGACTTCCAAGTCCCATTCTATCAGTTACAGGAGAGGTGTGTAAAATACCTTAACTGTAGATCTGTCCACTTCTCCCTGTGGTTGTGTCGGTTTTTATGTAAAGACAAAATGTACATGAAAGCACATGAATCTTACATGTGCAGTTCAATGAAGGTTTATATGTATACACTCACATCATCCAAATCAAGACACAGACATTTCTAGCACCACAAAAGCTTTCCTCGTACCCTTCCAAGACAACATGCTACCTCCTTCCTCAATACAACTTTTTTTTTTTTTTTTTGTACTGGGGATGGAACCCAGGGGCATTCTACCTTCAGGTCACACCCCCAGCCCTATTTTATTTTTTGTTTGGAAACAAGGACTTGCTAAGTTGCTGAGAGCCTAAGTTGCTGAGGTTGGCTTTGAACCTGTGATCCTCCTGTCTTAGCCTCCCAAGTACTGGGATTATAAGCATGTGCCACCACACCTAACAGTGCCACCTTTTTCTTTTTTTGTGGCACTGGGGATTGAACCCAGGGGCATTCTACCTCTGAACTATACCCCCAGCCCTATTTTATTTTTTATTTTGAAACAGGGTCTCAATAAATTGCAGAGGCTGGCCACGAACCTGCCATCCTCCTGTCTCAGCCTCCCAAGTACTGGGATTACAAGTGTGAGTCACCACACCAGCCAGGCCCACTATTCTTTTATTAAAATTTCAGTCCTTGAAATGCATGTAAATGCAATCACAGTATATATTCCTTTCTGCCTGGTTTCTTTTGGTTGACATTACGTCTACGAGGTTCCTTGCTGTTACATATAGCATTAGTTCACTTTTGGTTGCTGTGTCATGTTGCATTGTAAAAGCACAGCATAATGTATTTATCCATTCTGCTACTGTTGGACATTTGAATCATCTCCAATTTGGGGCTATTGTGAAAAATGCTGCCATAAGCATCCTTGTGAACATGATTTTTGGAGTCTGTCTTCTTGTTTCTTTTGAGCAAATACCAATTAGTGGAACTGATCGGTCCTAGGGTAGGCACATGTTTAGCTTTAGTAGATATTGCCAATTTTTTTCAGTCTTTCCAACAATTATGAATTTGTTTTTCCACATTATTCATTACCTGTTATCAGTCCTTTTACTCCACAGGATGGGTATATAATTGTATCTCACTGTGTTTTATTTTTTATTTTTTTGCGGTACTGGGGATTTAACCCAGGGGCATTCTACCTCCAAGCTACACCCCAGCCCTATTTTTTTATTCTTTATTTTGAAACAGGGTCTCACTATGTTGCAGAGGGCCTCACTAAGTAGCTGAGGCTGGCCACAAACCCGGATCCTCCAGTCTCAGCCTCCCCAAGTACTGGGATTACAAGTGTGCGCCACCATGCCCGGCTCACTGTGTTTTTTAACTTGTATCTCCCTAAAGGTGCTGAATACCTACCTTCTCTTATAAGCCATTTGGATAAGCTTCCTTTTGAAGTGCTTATTCATCTTTTGCCCATACTGTTTTTTGTACTTTGAGGCTATCTTATTAGGTGTATTAACATTTAGAACAGTATCTTTCTCATGGATCAAATCTTTTGTTATCTTGAAGGACCTGGCCCTTCATTATCTTTAGTAAGGTTTTTTTGCTTTTATATACATGTTTGCCAGGCGTGGTGGCACACGCTTGTAATCCCAGTACTTGGGAGACTGAGACATGAGGATTGCAGGTTCAAAGTGAGCCCCAGCTACTTAGTGTGGCCCTCTGCATCTTAGTAAGTTCCTGTTTCCAAATAAAAATTAAAATAGGGCTGGGGGTATAGCTCAGAAGTAGAATGCCCTTGGGTTCAATCCCTAGAACCACCAAAAAAAGAAAAAGAAAAAAAATATATATATACATGTTTGCATGTTTATCTTATTTTTATTTTCAATATATCAATTCTTATGTTTTAGACGTGCCTCTCATTATCAGCAAGAAGTTGAACTGAATTTTAAAATATTTGTGGGAATAACTGCAGCCTCAGGTGTTGCTTTCACCCAGAGGATTTATGACAGCTTCTGCTAGGACCTGGAGACACTGGCAGAGATCATGTCAATTCAACTTAATGAGTATTCAAATTCAACTAGTTTGTGAAATCTTCTTCATCATCCTTTCTCCTAGGGTGCAGTACTTTGGGGGTCTCAACCCAAAGCAAGGGGATTTACTGGACCCTCTTTGCAAGCCCTGAGCCCGAAATTTTACCATCTATCCTGGGAGACTCCAGGAACCATCTTTACCTGTATCTCATTCTCACGGAGGCTCTCAGAAGCCATGACTTGCATGACCTTGTCTCTCAAGCGTGATTAGACCCTGGGAAAAGCGATCCATTTGGGCCCATTTCTTTCAATCAGGAATATGGTTGGCATTCCGAAATAGCTGGTCAGTCACTATTACATGTAAACTCAGGAATTAGAGGGCAGCTGGAGGGAGTGAAGGAAACCCAGTTGGCAGGGCGTTGAGAATGATGCATCAGTGCAGAAAGCAGAGAACCACTGAGCTCCTGAGAGCTTCCCAGGTTCTTCACGGGTCTACAAGCAAACCTACACTAGGGCTCACCAAGACTTTCCTGTGCCCCTAGGATCAACTCTTCTTTCTATGCTTAAGCTAATTAGAGGTGGAGACTCCATCACTGCAACTAAGAGTCATGGTATCGTTAGGAAGGGGCTAATGGCCTATCAATAATGGATTTAGAGATTAAAGGATATTACCAGGGACCATTACTAATAGATTGAGAGATATAAGGATTAGCCAATCAAGGTCAACATAGCTACAAGATTATCAAGGTAATGATCTGTGATTTAGAAGTCATCTTCCAATGTTTCTCTGCCAGTGACACCACTTTAGCATGAGGATCATTTGCAAGACATATGCAACTTTATCTGGTAAGACATGTGTGCAGATAGAACATGAACGCTTGAGGGCAAGGTGCAGCCCCACCGCTCTGCAAAATAAGGCAGGTGGCAAAGTGGGCTAGCACCAGGACACCTAAGGCCATGCTGTTTAATGATGAAAGAATCCATAAAGGCTGGAGTAGGGCACAGATACAATCAACAGCTCTTGCTCAGAGCAAGCCAGGAGCAGAGTAGATATGCAATCAATAATAAGACAGTAGTAGCAAGACATACCAATTTTGTAAAAAGAAAGTAGAAAAAGAGTTCTTTGCAAACAGAGGTTGCCTCCACCTCCTTCTCTCATACACTTGAATGGCCAGGTCTGTAACTCTGTACCACCAGTGCTCATCACAGGGCCTGGTGTGCAGCAGGCAATGGGGGAATGCTGAATGAGCAAATGGAAGAATTAAGCTGCAAGCCTTGTCTTGAACTTCTAAGTCAGATGTTTCAGAATAAAGAATGCACATCTGTCTACGTTCCTGCATTACCTTTGAGACCCAACTGTACTCTTCAAACTCTCCAAGAAATGCATCAGATGGAAGAACTCCACTTTGTAATAAAGGACAGTTCTTATGCTTCAGACACTCACCTGAGAGAATACCACATGAGAAATCCACTGCAACAGTGGTTCTCAAAGCATGGTTTCCTAAGTGCAGTATTAGCATCACCTTGATAGAAATACAAGTTCTTAGACTCCACCCCAGACTTAACCAGTAGCTCTGGAGGTGGAACCAGTAGTCTATGTCTTAATAAGTTCTTCAAGTGATTCTGATGTATGCTAAAGTTCGAGGACCTTTGATAAACCCTTTTCAGTGTGATTTCCAGGCCACCTGCTTAGACTTTGTTAAAAACTCAGATCTGAAGTGTACTGAAGCCCAGACTGACTCCACACATCTAATAAGCACTCTATGAGTCTGATACACAGAAACTTGCATCCCCAAGTTCCAAAAGCCATTGCACAGACTCTAAATTCTCTGAGGGTAGGGACAGTCTTCTTCAGTTCGTTTCTAATGGGGTGCCATAACAGACAGTACATTACTACAGCAACTGCCAAGGCTGATGAGAAGCATGACTGAGAAATACAAGAGTATGTATTCCCTTTCTGGCCCCTCAAAACAGTAAAGAATTTGTTTTTAAAAATGGTAGAGCCAGGCGTGGTGGCGCACACTTGTAATCCCAGTACTTTGGGAGGCGGAGACCGGAGGATCCGAGTTCGCGGCCAACCTCATCGCGCATGCGCGGGCGCGCGTGATTTATCT
>PVJS01057687.1:0-11992 GCA_004027185.1 Glis glis | reverse complement strand
CCTCACTAAGTAGCTGAGGCTGGCCACAAACCCGGATCCTCCAGTCTCAGCCTCCCAAGTACTGGGATTACAAGCGTGCACCACCACGCCCGGCTCCGGCTTAGTTTTTACTTTGAAACAGGGTTTCGCTAAGTAGCTGAGGCTGGCCTGGAACCTGTGATCGTCCTATCTCAGCCTCCCAAGTACTGGGATTACAGGCGTGCAGCACCACACCTGGTTTGTGTCTTTTTTTTTTTTTTCTGCCTTCTTCTATTACACTAAAAATTCCGTAAGAGCAGAGGTGGCGCCTGTCCACTCCCTGATGGGCACTCAGAAGGTGCTGAGTAAACATTTGCTGACTAAAGGAGCCAAGGACAGGCAGCTCCTTCCCGCTTTTTCCTGAGGGGCTCCGGGACATGGTGCAGGTTGAAGGGTGTGTGTTTTCTTGGCAGTCAGAGCTGCATGCAGTTTCTGGAAAGCTCTTTCCAGGTCGGCATCCAGGAGCCCTGTGGGAAGTGGGCCTCTGGGTGCCCCCTCACGCCTGCTGCCCACGGAAGCCGGGCAACTGGGAAAGCGCCAACTGCGTTCTCCCGGGGAGAGGGGCTAGAAACTGACTGAGGCGGGCGTGCTGAGGCTGAGCACGAGCCCGGGTCGAGAAGCCCAATCCCTGCTTACCTCCGTTCAGCATGGCGCCACGGGCTGGCCTCTGTGGTCACCTCTGACCTACCCCGCCAGCGCCTCTGCAGGGCACCCTCTCTGCCCCGTGTTGAGGTCACTGCTGGTCTTGCGCCCTCCCGGCCTGGGCTTGTGATGGGCACTGGGACCGTGTGCCTAATCACCTTCTAGAAGTTTCTATAGCAGAGGCTCCTTCTCTTGGGCTAACTGGGCTGAACTTTTCGCTTGATATGTAGAAGCTAGGCAACTGTCTAGTCATGCGGTTCAGACATGGACATTCTACGTGTGTGTGTGGGGGGGGTGTACGGGGATTGAACCCAGGGGCATTCTACCTCTGAGCTACACCCTAGCCCTATTTTATTTCTATTTTGAAACAGGGTCTCACTAAGTTGCAGAGGGCTTCACTAAACTGCTGATGCTGGCCTCAAATGTGCGATCCTCCTGTCTCAGCCTCCCCAATACTGGGATTACAAGCATGCGCCACCATGCCCGTCTTGACATGTTACCTTTAAATAAGTACTGGGGATCTCTCTCTCTCTCTCTCTCTCTCTCTTTCTCTCTCTCTCTACCCAGTGAGGCCCTCCGCAACTTCGTGAGACCCGGTTTCAAAATAAAGCATAAAAAAATAGGGCCGGGGGTGTAGCGCAGAGGTAGAACACCCCTGGGTTCAATCCCCGGTACCGCAAAAAAAAAAAAAAAAAAGTACTGGGGATTAAACCCAGGGGATTTCTACCTCCAAACTACACTCCCAGCCCTAGTTATTTATTTATTTATTTATTTATTTATTTATTTATTTATTGTGGTACTGGGAATTGAACCCAGGGGCATTCTACCTTCAAGCTACACCCCTAGCCCCTTTTTATTTTTTGTTTTATTTTGAAACAGGGTCTTGCTAGGTTGCTGAGAGTCTCGCTCCTTGTTGAGGCTATCCTCGAACCTATGATCCTCCTGTTTTAGCCTCCCAAGTACTGGGATTACAGGCATGCACCACCGTGTCCCCGGGTACTTAAGACACTGAAGTAACTCATGGCTACTCCACAGAGCCATGGCTGGAGGAGCCTGGCAGATGTTGCCCGGGGCTCCCTCGGGGAGATGGCTGTCACTGAGAACAGCAGGACACAACCTGGCTTCTGTTCCTTGCTGCCTGTCCCGGGCAGAGCCATCCTGAGTGATTCTTGTGAGCTCAGTCCCCCAGTGTCCGGCTTCACATCCACAGAGACTGGACGGTGCTGCCTGGTCCTGGCCAGCCGCATCTGCGATGGGCAGTGGAAGGACGTGGAGCCTGACGGAGCCGGGTGGTGCCAGCCCAGAGCCCCAGTAGAGGTTCTGAAGGAAGGAAAGGAATTCCTTAGGCAGCCTGAGCTTGGGCCAAGTCACCAGCCGCAGGGCCGTCAGCCTAGGGGGCTCTTCAACGGGCTGCGACTTCAGCCCAGAGGATGAGTCTGTGGCTCTGGGTGTACCCCGGTTTGTCCCCCTCAGAAGCATTCCTGGCTGCTGGCACAAGATGTTTGTTAAAGTCCTTGTGAAACTCCTCTGCCGGCTGCTTAGGACTCAGGGGTCAGACCCCAGACGTCCCCAGCTGGAGGGCTGCTCTTCACCCTTGGGCTTGAGAAAGAGCAGCCAGCTGGGAACCTCCCAGGACACTGTGTGAAGGACGTTGCGGCCTCCTGTGATGGGGACACACGAGCCAGGCGCTCTGCTGCCACCCAGCTGTTTGGGGATCACGTGGCAGGGAGGTGGGGGAGGAGCCGATCTCTGTCTGCGCTGCTTCCCCGACACTTGCCGGATGACTGAGGCGTGGACAGAGAGTGGACAGAGAGGTCGAGTCTGGACCCGGCTGCCGTGGCGTGGGAGGGGTTGCTCGTTCTGGCCCCACTGGCCCTCTGTCCAGGCCTCGCTGTCCCCGCGGCTCCGCGGCGGTCGGCCGCCTGCTCACGCCTGGTTCTATCCCCGTGACCCCACAGACCTCTCCCCTGTGCTCCAGGTGGGGGAGCCTGGTCCTTGACTGTCTTCAGTGGGGTCTGGTAAGCAGCGCAGACTCCATTTGTCTGAGAGGAAGCACCTGCTCTCTTCTCCCCAGAAAACTGTTTCTCTTTCCCTCCCTCCTTCCCTCCTCTCCTCTCCTCTCCTCTCCTCTCCTCTCCTCTCCTCTCCTTCCTTCCTTCCTTCCTTCCTTCCTTCCTTCCTTCCTTCCTCCCTACCTTCCTTCCTTCCTTCTTCCCTTCCTCCCTTCCTTTCCTTCCTTTCCTTCTTTGTTCTTTTGTACTGAGGATTGAACCCAGGGGCATTCTACCTCTTTTTTTGTGTGTGGTACTGGGGATTGAGCCAGGGGTATTCTACCTCCCAGCTACACCCCCAGCCCTATTTTATGTTTAGTTTGAAACAGGTTCTCACTAGGTTGATGAGAGTCTCACTACTTGCTGAGGCTGTCCTCGAACCTGCAATCCTTCTGTCTCAGCCTCCCAAGTACTGGGATTACAAGTGTGCGCCACCTTGCCCGGCAGGGACATTCTACCTCTGAGCTACACCCCCAGCCTTATTTATTTATTTATATTTTTTGGTGGTACTGGGGATTGAACCCAGGGGCATTTTACCTCTGAGCTACACCCCCAGCCCTATTTTTTTATTCTTTATTTTGAAACAGGGTCTCACTAAGTTGCAGAGGGCCTCACTAAGTAGCTGAGGCTGCCTGCGAACCCAGATCCTCTGGTCTCAGCCTCCCAAGTACTGGGATTACAAGCATGCACCACCATGCCTGGCTTCTATTTTTATTTTTATTTTTTTTAATTTTGAAATAGGGTCTCACTAAGTCACTGAGGGTCTCACTAAGTTGCTGAGGCTGGTCTCGAACCTGTGATCCTCCTGTCTCAGCCTTCTCAAGTACTGGGATGACAGGTGTGTGCCACGTGCCCAGCTTCCTGTATTTCCTTCTACTTCCCTCGTGCAGGATATTCCCACCACCCCTCCAGTCTCTCAGGGCCAAACCTGGCTGTTCCCCTACCTTCGTCCCTCATGGCCCCCATAGGAACCATCTCGTCTCCAAGTGTGTCCTGACTGCCGGCTCTCCAGCATCCTGTCAGCTGACCCCACCCCGCCCCGCGTTCCTGCGCTTGCTTCTCTCCAGTCCCTCACCCACACGGCAGCCCCTGGCTTTGTTTTAAAGATGAAAGTTGCATCTCTCCTTTGTCTAAAACCCTCCAGGGCTGCCTGGCCCACTTAGAGCAGAACTGGGTGCCTGCCACATTCTAAAGGCTGTGCAGGCCAGGCACGCAGTGCACAGCCGTAATCCAAGTACTTGGGAGGCTGAGGCAGGAGGATTGCAGATTTCATGGCCAGCCTCAGCACATTAGCGAGACCTTGTTTCAAAATAAAAATAAGAAATAAAAAGGGCTGGGAGGATAGCTCAGAGGTAGATTTCCCCTGGGTTCACTCCCCAGTATAAAAAAAAAAACCAAACAAACAAAGAGTTTTCTGGAGGTGGGGGCTTAGCACACTTTTTTTTTTTTTTTTTTTTTGCGGTACCGGGGATTGAACCCAGGGGCGTTCTACCTCCACGCTACACCCCCAGCCCTATTTTTTATACTTTATTTTGAAATCAGGTCTCACGAAGTTGCGGAGGGCCTCACTAAGTAGAGAGAGAGAGAGAGAGAGACAGAGAGAGAGGAAGAGAGAGAGAGAGAGAGAGAGAGAGAGAGAGCTGAGGCTGGCCGCGAACCCGGATCCTCCAGTCTCCGCCTCCCAAAGTACTGGGATTACAAGCATGTGCCACCATGCCCGGCTGGCTTAGCACACTTTTAGGCTATGTAGGAGTCTGGTCTTCAGAGCAATTCTTCCTCAGTCCGACCCGTCAGGCTCCTTCTACAGCATCTGGTTAGCTCAGAACTCTAAGCCGTGGGGAAAGAGTCTAGAAGGCGTGCTGTGGTGAGCAGTGGGCAGCTGAAGAGGCCTCAGGGCCCAGGGGGCCGCCGCCCTGCAGACAGTGGCAGGTGGACTGGAGGTGCCTGTAGGTGGCAGCACAGAGGACCCGGGTGCCTCTTAGAGGCAGGCCAACTTCCAAGCAAAGAGCTTTCTGAACACCACAAGCTTCCGAAAGTGGAACCCGCTGCTACACTCATGGAAACAGGCTGTGAGTGGCAGAAAAACCAACTCAAACTGCTGTCTTCACTGGGGTCCGGTAAGCAGCTTGGACTGTCTTCACTATGTTAAAAAAAAAAATCAAGACAGACATGGTGGCTCATGCCTGTCATCCCAGTACTTGGGAGGCTGAGACAGGAGGATCACAGGTTCAAGGACTTGCTGAGCAACTTAGTGAGACTCTCAGCAACCTAGTGAGACCCTGTTTCAAAACAAAAAATAATAAATGAAAAGGGCTGGGGATGTAGAATGCCCTTGGCTTCAATCCCCAGGACAGAAAAACAAAAAGTCCTTAAGCGTGGCTTGCTATTCCCATGTCCATCCTGGGTCTGTGGTAGGCAGTAGGTGACACACAGTGATGGGCGGGGCCTAAATTCCTTTCCTGCCTCCAATCCAATCCCCATTGCCCAGGGAAATTCTGGCCTCTGATTGTCTGGGCCTGCATCTCCTGCCATCCCAGTAGCCAGGGGTGAAGTCAGTCCATCTGGACAGTTTGGACTGAGGGTGTGTTAAGTCTGTGAAAAGTCACCAGCTCCCAGACTCAAAAAAGGAAAATTAGCCGGGTATGGTGGTGCATGCTTGTAATCCCAGTACTTGGGAGGCTGACACTGGAGGATCCAGGTTCGCGGCCAGCCTCACCTACTTAGTGAGGCCCTCTGCAATTTAGTGACACCCTGTTTCAAAATAAAGAATAAAAAATAGGGCTGGAGGTGTAGCCCAGAGCTAGAATGCCCCTGGGTACTATTCCTGGTACCACAAAATAAAAAAAAAAAGAAAAATTAGCTGGGCGTGGTGGCACATACCTGTAATCCTAGAATTTGAGAGGCTGAGACAGGAGGATCGCAGGTTTGAGGACAGCCTCGGCAATGTAACAAGACTCTCAGCAACCTAGAGAGACCCTGTTTCAAAATAAAATTTAAATAGGGCTGGGGGTGTAGCTTGAAGGTAGAACACCCCTGGGTTCAATCCCCAGTACCACACACACAAAAAAAAGGAATTACCAGCACTCAGAAGCCCCTGGTCCCGCGTTCAGCCCTGGGGTGACCCTGTCTCTTCTGCTGCCTGCGTTTGTCCTCCGTGCAGTTAGAATCATGAGCGCATGCGTCTTTCTTCTGTTCCCAGCTTCTTTGCTCAGCTTTCTGTTGGTGGGATTCATGGACACCCTCGTGCGTATTTGTAGACCGCTCATCTTCACTCATCTTCATGGCTGTGTAACGTTCCATGGGGAAATGATTATTACATTTGTTTCCACTCTACTGCTGAGGTGCAGCCGAGAAGTTTCCAGTTTGGGGCGATTGTGAGTCGTGATGTTCCCAACACTCTGCCGTGCGTCCTTCAGCCCATCTGTCCTCACGCTTCTGTTGGGCGTGCACCTGGGAGGGGACCTGCCGGACCCCAGGGCACAGGTGTGCTCAGCTTTAGTGGATGCCGCCGAGCAAGGGTCGTACCAGTTTGCGTTCTTGGGGCAGTTCCGAAGTCCCTGGATTCGCTGGCACCTGGGTCCCGCCATGCTGGAGAGCGACGGGTCTGAGCTTCATCCAGGGGAGCGGGTTGGGGCTCTCTGGCTGATGTGTGCTGGGTGCTGGGCCCAGAGAGAGGGATAGAGTCCCCACTTCCTCCTGTCCTGTCTCCCTGTCTCTGGCATTTGGTGATGGTCCTGTGCATGAGTCTCCCTCTGTTAGGGATGAAGTCTTTTTTTTTTTTTAATTGAACCTGGGGACATTCTACCTCTAAGCTGTACCACCAGCCCCCTCTTTTTTACTTTGTTTTTGGGGTATTTTATTTTTTTGCGGTACCAGGGATTGAACCCAGGGGCATTCCACCTCCAAGCTACACCCCCAGCCCTATTTTTTATTCTATATTTTGAAACAGGGTCTCACGAAGTTGCAGAGGGCCTCACTAAGTAGCTGAGGCTGGCTGCAAACCTGCGATCCTCCGGTCTCAGCCTCCCAAGTACTGGGGTTACAAGTGTGCACCACCACACCCGGCTGTTTTTGGGGTATTTTTGGTACTGTGGATTAAACCCAGAGACATTCTACCTCTGAGCTACACCCCCAGCCCTTTTTGTTCATTATTTGTTTTGAAACAGGGTCTCACTAGGTTGCTGAGAGTCTTGCTAAGTTGCTGAGGCTGTCCTCGAACCTGTGATCCTCCTGTCTCAGCCTCCCAAATATTGGGATTACAGGTGTGTGCCACCACGCCTGGCTAGGAGTGAAGTCTTTATATGGAATTATTTATCTGCCACCCAGCTGAATATGTATTTTTGGTGGCTTCGTTTCCATGGTGGTGAGGGGCAAGAGAGCTAGGGGAGCACTTTTCTGAGAGCCCAGGCCTTTGGTTAGAGTCCCCAGGAGCTCCTGCCTTCTGTGCTCACCTAGGCCTCCCCAGATTGAGTGACCAAATGTCCCCCCAGCTCCCCAAGCTTGGCTAACGTAGGTTTAGCATCATGCATGGCTTCCCAGGGTTCCTGACTGCCCCCCAAGTTTTGAATCAAAAAGGACGACTTTGGCTAGGCCATTCTCAGAAAGAGGAACGCATGTCGGATGTGGTTCCACAGCCAGAGGAAGTGACTGGCGGCGGCGGCGGCCTGGCGGGCAGGGCGATGCCCAGGTCCCTGCTCAGAGCTGCTTCTGCGTCCCGCGAGGGAGAGGCCTGGCCCGGCTGGCACTGCCACCAAAGAACAGCGCTCCAGCGAGACCTGTCCTGAGCCGGCGCAGTGGCACGCCTGTCACCTCAGCTACTCGGAGGCTGAGGCAGGAGGATGGCAAGTTCAAGGCCAGCCTAGGCGAAGAGATCCTGTCCCAACACAACACCAAAAAAACTAAACATGTCCTTTCAGCTACTTTCATTTAAAAGCCGGGCATGGTGGCGCACGCTTGTAATCCCAGTACTTGGGAGGCGGAGACCGGAGGATTCGGGTTCGCGGCCAGCCTCAGCTACTTAGTGAGGCCCTCCACAACTTCGTGAGACCCGGTTTCAAAATAAACGATAAAAAATAGGGCCGGAGGTGTAGCTCAGAGGTAGAATGCCCCTGGGTTCAATCCCTGGTACTGCAAAAAAAAAAAAAAAAAGTCATTTAAATCCAGTAGAATGTGACCTATGGTAGGTCAGGAAGATTTTTTGTTGTTTGTTTGTTTGTCTTTGTGCTGGGGATTGAACCCAGGGTCTACAGCATGTGCTCTACCACCAAGCTATACTCCCAACCCTTTTATTTATTTTTTCATTTAATTCATTTACTTTTTTTTTATTTACTTCATTTACTTTTATTTTTCATAGCAATGAAGATTGAGCCCAGGGGCATTCTACCTCTAAACTATGCCCCCAGCCCTATTTTATTTCTTATTTTGACACAAGATCTTGCTAAGTTGCTGAGGCCCTTGCTAAGTTGTTGAGGCTAGCCTCAAACCTGCGCTCTTCCTGTCTTAGCCTCCCAAGTACTGGAATTACAGGCATGCACCACCATGCCCAGCTTCCCTCAGCCCTTTTTACTTTTTATTTTGAGACAGGGTCTTACTAAGTTGCTGAGGGTCTTAATAAGTTGCTGAGGCTGGCCTCAACCCTCTGATCCTCCTGTCTCAGCCTCTCAAATACTGGGTTTACAGATATGCGCCACCATACCTGGCCAGGTCAAGTATTTTTTGTTTTGTTTTGTTTTTACTGTACTAGAGATCGAATCTGGGGCTTTACATTGCTAGGCAAATGTTCTGCCACTGAGCTACACCCCCAATCCAAGACCAATTTGTGATAAAAATCTAGAAATGAAATTATAAGGCATTAAGTATAAAATATATGCCAGATTTCAAAAACTCATTGCCAAAGTATATAGAATATCTCATTAGTAATTTTTCTACATTGATTACATGCAGAAATGACCATCTTTTGGATATATTGGGTTGAATAAAATATGTTATGAAACTTTTTTTGTGTGTGTGTGTGTGTGTGGTACCGGGGTACTAAACTCAGGGGCATTCTACCTCTGAGCTACACCCCCAGGTCCAGGTCCTATTTTATTTTTTTATTTGAAACAATGTCTCAATAGGTTGATGAGAGACAGCACTACTTGTTGAGGCTGTCCTTGAACCTGCGATCCTCCTGTCTCAGCCTCCCAAGTACTGGGATTACAGGTGTGGGCCACCACGCCCGGCTACCCCCCCCTTTTAATGTGTCTTGTAACCTTGACATTAGGTATGCAGTTCATATATTTCTCTCACCCAACACTCATCTGTCAGTACTCTCACTTGTACACAGGGTGGTGAGTGCAAGAATATATATTGTAGCATTGTTTGTAATAACCAAGGAAAGTAGAAACAAACCTTGGGAGTTGTCAACAAGAATAGCAGTAAAGAAATGGTTCTAAACCTGGGGTGGTGGCGCACACCTATAATCCCAGTACTTGAGAGGCTGAGACAGGAGGATTGCAGGTTCCAGATCAACCTTAGCAACTTAGTGAGTCTTTGTTTCAAAATAAAAAATAAAAAGGGCTGGGTGTGGTGGCACACGCTTGTAATCCCAGTACTTAGAAGGCTGAGACTGGAGGATCTGGGTTCGTGGCCAGGCTCAGCTACTTAGTGAGGCCCTCTGCAACTTAGTGAGACCCTGTTTCAAAATAAAGAATAAAATAGGGCTGGGGGTGTAGCTCGGAGGTAGAATGCCCCTGGGTTCAATCCCCAGAACCAAAATAAATAAATAAATAAATAAAAAGGGCTGGGGATATACCTCAGAGGTAGAATACTCCTGGGTTCAATCCCCAGTTCAAAAAAAAAAAAATTAATGGTCCTTCTTTCCTTTCTCTCTCCCTCCCTCCCTTTCTTTCCTCTGGGGATTTAACCAAGGGGCATTCTACCTCCCATCTACACCCCCAACCCTATTTATTTATTTATTTATTGTGGTTCTGGGGATTGAACCTAGAGGCATTCTACCTCCAAGCTAGACCCTAGCCTTATTTTTTTTAAGTTTTTATTTTGAAACAAGGTCTTGCTAGGTTGATGAGAGTCCCACTATTTGCCGAGTCTGGCTGCGAACCTGCGATCCTCCTGTCTCAGCCTCCCAAATATTGGGATTACAAGCGTGTGCCACCGCCCCGTGTGAGGCAAGCTCTGTGTGCCCACAGGCGGGTGAGGACTCAGTCCGAGCACACTGCTGTCAAGAGCCCCACATGCTCTTTCCAAAGGACTCACCCAGCACACCTGGGGTGCTCATTCTGCCTCTGTTTCCCCTTCAGGACAATCGGCCGCCGAGAAGTGACGAAGAGGATGCCCCCTGGGGTTGACTGCCCCATGGAATTCTGGACCAAGGAGGAGAATCAGAATGTGGTGGTCGACTTCCTGCTGCCCACAGGAGTCTACTTGAACTTCCCCGTGTCCCGCAATGCCAACCTCAGCACCATCAAGCAGGTACAGCCTCCGTCTGAAGCCTGCTCTCAGACCTGGGAGCTCGGACAGACAGACAGACAGACACATTGTTGCTCAGACTGGGACCCTCAGGTGTGAATTTTCAAAGACTAGTGGCAGCCAGGCTTGGTGTCGCACGCTTGTAATCCCAGTACTTGGGAGGCTGAGACCGGAGGATCCGGGGTTCACGGCCAGCCTCAGCCACTTAGTGAGACCCTGTTTCAAATAAAAAATAAAAAATAGGGCTGGACGTGTAGCTCCGAGGTAGAATGCCCCAGGGTGCAATCCCCAGTATCACAAAAAAAGAAAAAAAAATAGGGCTGGGCGTGTAGTTCAGGGGTAGAATGCCCCTGGGTTCAATAATCCCCAGTACTGGAAAAAAAAAAAAATACCAGCGGCGCATGCCTGTAATCCCAGTACTTGGGAAGCTGAGACAGGAGGATTGGAGGCCAGCCTCAGCAATTTAGCAATACTCTCAGCAACTTAGTGAGACACTGTTTCCAAAAAAAAAAAAAAATGAAGCCAGGCATGGTGGCGCATACCTGTAATCCCAGTACCTGGGAGACTGAGACAGGAGGATTGCAGGTTTGTGGCCAGCCTCAGCTACTTAGTAAGACCCTCTGCAACTTAGTGAGACCCTGTTTCAAAGATAAAGAATAAAAAATAGGGTTGGGGGTGTAGCTCGGAGGTAGAATGCTCCTGGGTTCAATCACAGTACTGCAAAATAAAATAAAATAAAATAAAATAAAATAAAATAAAATAAATAAAATAATAAAATAAAATAAAATAGGGCTGGGGGTATAGCTCAGAGGTAGAATGCCCCTGGCTTCAATCCCCAGTACCACAAAAATGAATGAATCAATGAATCAATGAATGAATAAATGAAAAAAGGGCTAGAGATGTAGCTCAGAGGTAGAATGTCCCTGGATTCATTCCCCAGTGTCAAAAAAAAAAAAAGATATAAAATGTCCAAGAGTTGTTTAAAAACTTGCGGTTGCACTCCACTTACTGCTCTGAAGTCAGCTTCCCCCTGCAGCAGGATCTGTCTCTCGTCCCTAGAGGCTGGCGTGGTGGTGACTGGTCTAGGTTACAGGGCAAGCTCTGAGCTGTGTCCAGCGTGGGGCTTCCCTTTAACCTGTGACCACGCTGTCGTTTTTGGAACCACACACCTTCCACGGCCACTTAAAAGCTGTATAGGTCTCCCTCTTTAGAGATGTTGCCACCGCAGCCAGGCGTGGTGGCGCGCGCTTGTCATCCCAGTACTTGGGAGGCTGAGACAGGAGGATCTCAGGTTCACGGCCAGCCTCAGCTACTTAGTGAGGCCCTCCGCAACTTAGTGAGAGCCCGGAGAGCCTGTTTCAAAATAAAGAACAAAAAATAGGGCTGGGAGTGTAGCTCGGAGGTAGAATGCCCCTGGGTTCAATCCCCAGTACTGCAAAAAAAAAAAGAGAGAGAGAGAGAGAGAGATTGCCACCATAGTGAACATCATCCTTGGAAAAGTTTTTGGTTTTGTGAATAATTTTCAGGCTGGATTACTGAGTCAAAGCCTTAAACATCTGGACAGTATTTGGTAGATACTATCTTGTGACTTTTGGAGGGTTTGAGCCACTTAAAAGCGCGGGATTTAATGGGTCATGCCATGGGCTGCCAGAGGGTGAGACCTATTTCAAAAAATTTAAAACTGTAATTGGGTCGGGCGTGGTGGCGCACGCTTGTTATCCCAGTACTTTGGGAGGCGGAGACCGGAGGATCCAGGTTCGCGGCCAGCCTCAGCTCTCTCTCTCTCTCTCTCTCTCCCTCTCTCTCTCTCTCTC
>PVJS01057686.1:0-11984 GCA_004027185.1 Glis glis | reverse complement strand
CCTCCGTGCTACACCCCCGGCCCTATTTTTTATACTTTATTTTGAAACCGGGTCTCACAAAGTTGCGGAGGGCCTCACTAAGTAGAGAGAGAGAGAGAGACAGGGAGAGAGGGAGAGAGAGAGCTGAGGCTGGCTGCGAACCCGGATCCTCCGGTCTCAGCCTCCCAAAGTACTGGGATTACAAGCGTGCACCACCATGCCCGGCTTCGGTAGTTTTGTTTTTAAGAGAGAATTTAACAATACCTTGAATTTTAAACAACTATAACAATATCTTTCACACTTGGACAAACTATTCCGATTCTTTTAATTATGTAATTATCACATGTAATTAAGGACAGATTTCAACATTATATTTCAAAAGCAAATGTTCTGTAAATGTCTTCAGTTACAATGTGAGATAAACTAAGATCAGGGAGCATTTACATCCCTGGCCATAGGTGGCTGACAATTTATTGGAGGAGAAACACACACATAACTAAATTCAGTTTTGATCCTCCTCTGACCCACTTCATTAATTCAATAATGTAGACCTAATCGTTATTGATATACTATATCCTTGTTAACATTTGCCAAGTAATTTGCCCTGAAGTTATTCAATGCAGAGGGATTCCTTCTGTAGTGGATAGCCCCACATTTTAATATGACCCCTTGTCTTTGTGGAAACCCAAGACCACCTTGATAAGATGCTGAATATCAACCTTGACAGGTAACGTCAAGGGAGAAGGGTCGATTCTCTGGTGGGTCAGGAGCACTTCTCAGTGTGTGTGTGTGGGGGGGGTGGGTTAACTCAGGATCAGCATAGTCCTTGGCTTTTATGACAGGAAAGAATTTCATGATGGGCCAATGAGAGACATAGACAGATATTTATTTAGGAAAGAAAGAAATACACATTCAAGGGAGAATGGTGGTCATCTTCAGAACGAGAGGAACATTTTGGGGTGGTCTGTGGTTCTTCTTTTGTAGGAGACTTGAGTGAGGGGTGAGCAGGGGGAGGTATGTGTGGATGACATCAGTCTAGTAATCACAGGAAGATTTAGGGTGGATTGTTCACCTTCCAGTCCTGATGGGGTCTTCACTGTCTTATTGACAGGTATGTCTTTTGTTTAGACTATTCGGGGTCAGCTAACAGTGCCCAAGAAAATTGTTCTTTTCTTTGAACTATTCCCAGATGGAATGGCTAACAGTGGCCAAGATTACTCTTTTGTGTGACTTCTATCCCCTGACCAACAAGTATCTTTCCTGTTTATCTGTTCCTAGGTTGGATAATTAACACTTCAAGGTATTTGTCAGGTGAGTGAATTTCTAGTATGGTGTCCAGGCCACCTTTCCAGATCAAATTTTCTGTGGTCTTTGTGGTCTGATCAAAAGATAACCTCTTTGAGGATAGTTAACCGTGCTCATGGTAATTATTAAAGACTTATAAATTCCTCAGAAACTTGGGACTAACAGGCTTGGCTGAGGAGTCAGGGTACTGGGGAACTTTGCCATATTGAGGTTACATTTTCCTTCTTCTTTTATGTCTTCTTTCTACCTATTTCTTTTTATTCCTTCTGTCCCACCTCAATATTATTGAAAAAGTTGTGAGTCGGAAAGGCTTTAAAGACCCCACTGATAAAAAAAAAACAGTTCATCAAATGTATTAATAGCTAAACAATGTGAGAGACTTTTCCTGAGGAAGGAAAATCTCCTTCCTAAGTAATTTCTAGGTAAAGAAGTATAATCCAGAACTTATTTGTGCATTGATGACTTACTTGGTTGGAAAAAAATCCTGTAGTCCACATTTCCTTTCATAGGAAAAGCAGTTGAGTTAGTGAGAGTTCACAAAGGGTGCAAAATCTCTGTATCACACTAATGCTACGGGGTGATGATTTCCCTAGAAATTACTATTACAGGGTGGCAATCTCTCTTCCTCAGTTCTTGCTTCCTGAGAGAATGATTTCAAACACCAGTAGGGAATATAAAAGGTTCATTTAGGAAGTGGAGGCACAGTAATAAAAGAAGGCTGTGATAAAGGGAGTTACTTTCCAGGGAAAAAGCTGGGTTATGAGAGAGAGTCTGGAAGGGGCTGCTTTCCTGGGGTAAGAAATTGCCTGGGACAAAGAGGTTATGCTCAGAGAGAGTCTGAAGCACTGTGTGTCAGTGATTGGGAAAAGACATGGAGTCTTCTACTTGGCTGAGATGTATTCAGCCCGGAAACCTTCCCCGTAGCATATACATTTTGGGGAGGTCACTCTCCACTTCCTAGCTACAGTTTAGTGCATCTGTTTTGCCCTGTTGGAGCCTTTCCCCAGGGAGTCTAAGTGAACCCGTGGGGGGAAAGGCCATCTCTTAAGTAGCAATTGTAGCTTCTTATCTCTTCTTGGTCTTTAGTCCATTTCTGGAAAACAGAGCTATATTGCTGTGGGACTGTGGTCAGAACTAGGGGACCGTGGCCACCATGGGGGAGAGCTGCTTACTGGGCAGAGGAGAACATTTCTTACTTTTCCACGCAGTTCCATTCGGAAATCAGTTCACAGGCATTTTTTTTTTCCTATGCATTCTACATTAAGGACACAGAAGACTTCTGGACTTTCCTAAATATAAAATATTTACTTTTCTCAATGCTATTTCTGTGAAGATTTCCTTTTTTATTTTTACTTTTTTCTTTCCCTGCCTCAGCTCATCTCTAATCTAGCTACCTAACACTGGCATACTCTATCCTTAATTGAGCTTCAAGTACTTTTGTTTCTTAAACAACCAAAAATAACTCTCCAGCCATTGAATACAGGCTTCATTTCAGACGGAGGCATCTGTGGGATGACCCCTTCTCCTCCTCATCAGAATCCTCGCTGAGTGACTCAAATTGCCAGGAACTGCTCCTTAGCTCGGGTCCCCATTGTTCTTCCCTGTTAAAATGCTGTAGTTAAACACTGGAACAAGAATGGCTCAGTGTCTCTGGGGACTGAATTATGTTTAATTGTGAAGGCAGAGTACCCTTGTTGGTTCTGGTACAAAAAGTAAGGCTGTCAAGGAGTAGATGCTGCAGCCTGTTGCTTTTGTAATGCAGGCAATTAGAGTGGGAAGGCTACCCATCTTCTTTTCCCTAGGCATATGGTAGGCAGGATCAGATTTCAATTAGAGACCTAGGAACTACAGGGTCTGTATTCTGCTACCTGTCCTGTCAGCCAGGGAGCATCAATGACTCACCAGCCACTGGTCTCAGTGAATCTGAGAAGGATGCAGAATAGACATCCCTCTCCCTCTCGGTTTGCTTATGTTGACTTCTTTAGACTGTCCACACAATTAGTTGTGAATATACCATGGGTGTTATAAATATTCTAGTGATCACTGGGAATCTCACGTTCTGTGAATGAGGCTTTTGATATCATGTGCTGATATGACTTTTGCTCATTTTGGCTTGATTTCCTAAAATAGATCATTTTACAAAAAGTCTTAAATATGTCCTTTGATCAGGAACAGATATTTATGTTCTTTCAAGATGACAAAATGGTTCCCTGGAAGTCATTTGCAGATAGGATGGTCTAATTCTTAGAAAACTATACTGTGATGGGATGTTGCTTTCTAAGGAACTGGGAGGATATGTGCTTATATATTTTTAAAGACATCAAATTTGTTTACTACTGTTTTGACTCTATAGTTTCTCACCTCGGTGAGCATCTCAATAATGTTTTTATGTTTAAAATGACACATTATAATCCCATCAGCACCTTTGCCAACCGGTAAATTATGAATAAGGTGACGATCATGCTAATGAAGCTGTTTTATTAGATTTTGATGGATTCCATGTTAGAGATTATGGTGAAGCCTTTGAAATATAAATATATATTTTCTCTCAGGGTAAATCTTCTGGCTTCATTGAAAATTTCACTGAAAACTCTTCATTACTCACAACATTGCTCGCCTATTTTCCAATGACATGATAGTCACTTTCACAGAAACATAATAGTCTGCAAGTCAAATGTTTAATTTGCTGCTGAAAAAGAATTCACAATAGAATTCTCAATGTGGGGTTAATTACACAGTAATGAAAGAGTAAACCTACTGGGAAAATGCTCTGAGTAATATTTCTCTGTTTCCTTTTGATAAAGATGTGCATGCCTGTTTCATTTTTTATGCTGGAAAATTCCAAAGTAAGGAAATAGGAAACAAAAGGGATTTCAGATAAGTAAGAGAAAATGTTTAACAGGTATGGGCCTCAATAGTGAAGTTCTTATTTTTTGCCAATATGACAAGAAAACAAATGATGACCATGAATCATTATGATGTTACAAAAGCGGTCATAAAAATTAGTTTTGCATAAAAATATAGCATTCTGTTATAAGCAGGGGGAAGTAGTAAATAAAATAATAATATATTCTAAAGAGAGAAATTACTAATATGAACAAAAAGCAAGAAAAACAATAGGGCCAATCACTCAAAATTGCATCCACGTTTTGAATTCCTACACATAATTCTTCACCCTCACTGCCTTGAATACAGAGTTCTACTGCTAGCTTTATTATTGTGTATTTACTCTATATATGTCAAACACTCCACTGGGTACTTTCTGTATGATATTTTACTGAACATCTCAAAACTTTAGTAAGCTAAACAACATGATCGATATTTTACTAGGTGCAGAGAATGAGGTTTAAAGAGCATAAACATCTTTCCTGTGTGATAGGATTCACATTCATAGCTATTTGTCTCCAAAGGCTTTTTGTCACTCATTATCTGATACTTACCAACTCATGTATCTTGAAGCTATGTTAGAAGTTTGCAAGTTCAAGGAGAGAAACACTTTTTATCTAAATTTTCCCATCATCCTGCATGGACAGTGGCTTATCCGGCAGGACTGTGTTAGACTTACTACTGAAGCAGTATCAATTAGGACAAGGTAAGGAAAAACCTGTAGCCAGCCCCAAATGACAGAGCAGAGTCCAGAATTAGACCCACACATCTACAGCCAATTACCTTTCCACCAAAGCTTTCATGTAATTCAGTGGGGAAAGGAAAATTGTTTCAACCACCTTAACTAGAAAACTAGATATCCATATGGGGAAAAAAGTGGTTGTTTTAGTTTTTTTGTTTGTTTTGTTTTTTGGTACTGAGGATCGAACCCAGGGGCATTTTACCTCTGAGCTAGGAAAAAATAAAAAAGCTTTGATCCTTATAGCATATAACAAAAAACTAATCCTAGATGGCACATAGACCTAAATATGAAATCTTAAACTCAAAACCTATAGAAGAAAATAAAGGAGAATAAAGTAGACCTGGGCTAGGTCCAGGTGATTTCATAATATATGCAAGTGGAATTAAATATAAGAAAGATAACTAGACTTTAACAACAATTAAAGCCTCTGCTCTTTAGAAAAAACAATGTAATAAAGCTACGTTATGGGAGAGGATGTTTGCGTTACATGTATCTGTCAAAGGACTTATAAAAAGTATGTATCAATTAAAAAAAACAATAAAGTGCAGAAAAGGCTTGGGCTCCCTTAAAAGATAAACAAATGGTTAACAAGCACAAAAATGTTTAATGGATAAGTCATCAGTTAATCAATTAAAAACAAAATTAAATACCACTACACAACCTCTAGAATTGCTAAAATTAGAAAAAAGAACAGGTGAGGGTGTGGAGTAACCGGGACTCATACACTTTCTTCGAGGGAATGAAAAATGATACAATTTGGGAATCTCTTGGGTGGTTTCAGATAAAGTGAAGCATATAGTTACTCTATGACCCTCCATTTTCACTTCTAAGTACTTAGTAGAAATAAAAACAGATATTCACAAACAGGCTTATGAAATTATGTTTAAAACAGCTATTTTCAGAGAGCAAGAGATTGGAAACAATTCAAAAGTCCATCAATTCAAGAAAAGAAAACCAAATAGTGCTACATTAATACAAAGGAATGCCACTCATCAATAAGACAACTGCTAACGTGCACATCATAGATGAATCTCAGAAGCATTACATGAACAAATGTAGTCAGATGCAAAAAATATATATGTGCATATGAAGCTCAGGAAGATGCAACACTAATACATAATAAATTGGTGTGTCTCAGGAGCATTACTACTGATTGACAGAACTTTCAGGGATGATTGAAATATTCTATTTCTTTTATGTGACTGATGTTTACAGGGGTGAATGTATTTTCTTCAGAACTCATCAAACTGTACACTTAAGATCTTTGAATTTTACTACATAAAGATATACCACAATAATTTTAATTATTGAATGTGAAATGGGAATGAAAATAGGTATGGAATCAAATAAGTGTCCATCCATGGTGAATAGATAAAGAAATTGTGGGGGCTGGGGGGGGAGCATGATGGTAGAACACTTGCCTAGCATGTGGGAGGTCCTAAGTTTAATTCCCACTACTGCAAAAATAAATGAGAAAACAAAGAAAAATGTGATATATACAATACATAGACACAATGGAAAATTATTCAGGCTTTACAAAACAAACAGGAAGAAAATCCTTACGTCTTTGAGAACAGTAATCTGTGGATTTTGTTTTACTATTGCTTTCTGTTTTAAATGACTCTGCTTGAAGGCTATGAAGGAGTTATCATTGTGGTCCATGGACTGGACAACCTCCTACCTACCGCTCCATCCCAGGAAACCATCCTGTAGCACTCTAACTCATCAATAGTTCAGTAGAAAAATATCCATGGTATAATTTACTCCCTGTGTTTTTCAGTAGCACAACTTCATACAGAACAAACACAATCAAAATAGAAATATCTTAATCAGTTTTTTCGTGCAATTAATCTTGGGCATTTTTCTTCATATAGTTTTATATATTTCATATCTAGCTTCATGATATCAAAATAAAAGTGTATATTATTCTATTTCCATTCATTAAACTATGGAAATCAATATCATTGATTTTTACTTTGCTATTTATTTCAAGGTTTCTTCTATATATATTGAAATTTTAAATTGAAAAAATAGTAAAATTCTTCCCTATGCTCTTAAATTTTTTGTTGCCATGACATTATTAATGGAAAATAATTAAGCACAGCTACATGTTCCTACTGGAGGTTTGTTGAGCAAAGTTAAAAAGGAGAACTTTTTAGTATTTACTGAAACAGCAAGGGTTGCTCATATTTTTAGGAACTGTGGTCAAACTTACTGTATAAATGTTCTAGTTTAGAGATATCTGACTGGGTTGTTATTTCCTTGGAAACTGTAGTCCAACTGTATAAAAAGTGGAAACCCTGAGTAACACTGTCCATACTGCATGGACTGGGCAGTTTAAGATTGACAATCCACTGCTGTTTGAGCGGCTCTGAACCTCTGAGACTCTTAGTACAATGAAGTCTATTTCTGTAGCCTCTGATTTGCTCTTCCTCACATGGAGGGTCTAATGAAGGAAAGAAACTACGTTCTAAATTGTGCAGAACAAATGCTCATAGAGGAGAGTGCCTGGTTCTTTATTACTTCAGAGACCTGAGAAACAATGTACTTTGAAGCTGGTTCCTTGTGGTTAGTCTCTTTGACTGAATATAGGATCATTGTGTAAATCCATTGCCACATGCATACTACAGAGCAGTGATAATCTCTTTTTATCAGACTGTTTTAGGCATTCATAAAGTATATTTTCTATGTCTAAAGGAAAGGCAACAGATTATTAAACTTTCAGTTTTATGATCTACTCTGCCTCTTCAATTCATTCCACCTCTTTGTTTTTTTTTAAACAAATGATGAAATTGTTACCAAAGAAGCAATTTGGAAAATACCGATTGCTTGTTTTCATTTTGCCTCCTTATTTTACTTTATGTTTTGTGCACAGTACATCAGTTTGCATAGTGTGATTTAAAAAGGAGCTTACAGTCTTCTCCAATAGCTCTGCTCTGAGTTTTATAATGGATGGTTTAGCTAGATTTCCAAAATCTGCAATAACACCCCTTGGGGTGGGGGATGCTGGGAGATCCAGGGGGTGGTAGTAGCCTTGGGTGCAATTGAATAAAAATAAGGGGCAGTGGAAGCATGGGGTGGAGGAGGGTGCTGAGGTTTTTTTGTTTTTGTTTTTGTGTGTTCCTGGAAAGGGGGTGTTAAGCCAGTGAGTTTGGAAACCTATGTGTGAGTGCGATAAAGACTGAGCTCTTAGATAATGAAGAATCAGTTGTTTTTGTGACATAGTATAATGATGTAGAATTGGCTTGACGAGGTTGCTTCCTTCCCTTCCCTCCCACCTCTCTATAATTTTATGTTAAATTTGGGATTGTTTTTCACTCTAACACTTCATCTTGCTATGCTTAATTCTCCAGGCTATGTATTTAGATTGACTGTGCTCCTTTATATTGACTTAGAGATTTGTTTCATCACATGTACCAGAAAAGAAAAAGAAAAAAAAATATATATGTATATAAGACGTATGTAAAAGTAAGCCTTGTTCTTCTGCAACAGAACAGACAGAGATGAGATGACATGGCACAGCTAAGTCTCCACTCAGGCTCCCAGGTATTCTTAAGACAATGACGGAGAAGTCAATATTGAGTCTCAGATAGCAACTGGAAATTTGACAAAGCTGATTAGTTAAGTCAGCCTGAGCCAGTCTTCCATCCGCACACACTGTCTGCTCCAGACTCACTGAGTGTTTAAAGAGTATTCCACAGCACCGTGGAAAAGGAACACCTGAGAATGCAGGTGTGCAGCTGACAGCTCAGAGAGCCAGAGAAAGGAACACCTTTCTATGGCACTGTCTCCCCATACTGAATGCTTCTCAGGGTCTTCTCATGGAATATTTGAAGGCTTTGGGGTTTAAAAATAAAATAAAATAAAATAAAATAAAATAAAATACCTGGTTAAAAATAAAATAAAAAATCTGTAGACCAAAAGAACCTAGAAAGCAGATAGTCCTACCCTTCAGAGCCATAATAGTGTTTCATACTTGTCAGGGTGTTTTCTTTATAAGTCTGTGAGTCCCAGGTTAAAAATGTTGAAATTGTACACATGGTCTTGCCTTCTGCTGACACCCACAATGTTCATAAAAAAGAAGAGCATTACAGTATTATGGTGACCACTCATGGTTATTGATTGCTTTAATCTCTACAACAAATTGTCATGGTAAATATTATGGTATTTACATTTTATAGAAGAGGAAACTGAGGCTTTCCAGTGGTGAATAATTTCTCAAAAGATGTAGAAATGATGTATGGTGAGGCTGAGATGTGAGTCCTTTGATAGCTAACCTGGGAGGAGCCTGGACTTAAAAAAGGCTCTGCTTTCCCAGAGCTGGTAAAGGTAGCAAAAACTATGGACCTTGAGTTTTAAATCACTGATGGTAGTCTTGTTGCATAACAGAAATAATCTAAGTCGGCTCCCCAAAGCACTGTGCAGACATTATCCCAGATTAAAGTGCAGTTTCTGGGCAGTGAGCACTGGAAAACATAATTCAATTAAGTAGTAAATTCTAGGAATCAGGGAATCTTCTCTTCCTCCCATTCCACTTGATTCCTTTAACAGCATCCTGGTCAGTGCTGGGTATAACAAATACATGTTGAATTGAAACACACCATATTGAATTCAAGTCACCAGCTTTTATTGAAGCCTAGCCAAATTTGCAGAATGTGCTCTTGGAAACATTGCAACGAGGAAGAGAGTTGAGGAGAAAGGAAATTAAACAGTATAAGCAATTACATAAAATGATGGCTTTATTATAGAAACAGAAAATGCCTGTCTTCCATGTCAATCATTGAGAACTCAAGCTGTCAGCTCGGAGGGATAACTCTTCCCACATCATCTGGGGCAGAACCACATTTAATTAAAATCTGAGATCATCCCTGCTGATAATGAGCATGTCTTAAATGGGCAGAGGTGTTCAGTTTCTCAAAACAAATGTGAGGAGGCCCAAGGGTGACTGTGCTGTTTCTGACATTGGTGTAACGAGGACAAGAACAAGAGAAAGACTGGGGAACTCTTATTCATTCTTTAATATAATGGCACATCAATACATCCAAAGATGCTACACATCAGCTACCTGATCCCTCTTTTAGAATCAGGTGAAAACTGTGATCTGCATGTGATGGGGAAATGGCAAATCTAAGTGCAGTGACTATATTCCTCCTTTTTGGGCAAAAACAAAAAAAAAACTTTTCTTTTTTGTGCTATAATTAATTTATGTAAATTAGAGTCATGGCCTTCAATTGTTATTTATTCACAAAGATTTTCTTTACTTCTTGTTGTAAAGTGACAACTGTTTTATAACACTTTTATAGTTCTTTTTATTTATCTATTTATTTTTGGTGCATTGTAATTATACATGATCGATTCGAAGTGATACATGTATATATGCACATAATACCACTTGGTGTGTTTCCCTCCCCCACCTTTCTCTCCCCATATATGCTAATATGATTGGTAGTGATCTATTTATATGCAAACATAACATTATTTGGATTTTTTTTATTTTTGTCCTTTATTTTTTATGTTCATTTATTGGTGCATTGTAATTATACATTTTGATATAAGTCAGAGTATCAACATCATACATGCACGCCTTGCACATAACATTTTTTGGTCTGTTTCCTTCCTCAGCTCTTCTTTTCTGCTTTCCTCCTCCTTCCCCCAATTCCCTTCCACTATTCTAGTGGTCTTTCTCTTCAATTTCCTGAAGTCCCTCTTTTATCTTTCCCCCTATTTTCTCACTAGCTTCCACATATGAGGAAAAAAAAACTATATATGACCCTTGATTTTCTAAGTCTGGCTAATCTCCCTTAGCATAATATTCTCCAGTTCCATCCATTTTCCTGCAAAGGACATAATTTTGTTTCTCTTTATGGCTGAGTAAAAGTCCAATGTTTGTATCTACCACATTTTCTTCTTTGAACCTACCAAGAATTCATTGAAATCAGCTGAGTAGGAATTAAATGCAGTGGGGAAACTGAGGCATAGAGAGGTCTTAGATGACAAAAGTAAAGCTAGAAAGTCAATCAGAGTATTTGGGCCCAGAATTTAATATTTCTAACAGTATGTTGGCTTCCCTCTACTTTAAGGTAAAATCAGAAAACAAAATGGGATAAAATAACAAGTAGAATTTCCACACATCTGTGTTCTGTGTTTCTAAGATGCTTAGGAATTTTTAGTAATATCTGAGAATTTGTATTTCTGCATGCTTCTTTAATATTAACATTAAACTGATTAACATATAATAATATAATATTACATAATATTAGTATAATAACCTTAAACTGATTATTTACACAATAATCAGTGGCAGAGAGCTTAACAGTGCATATAAAATTTCTGTCATTGTTTACATTATCCAGCAATTCTTAAACTACCATTTGAAATGAAAAAGTGTTTTAAGTGTATTTGTAGAGCCAGGCATGGTGGTATACAACTATAATCCCAATACTTGGGAGGCTGAAACAGGAGGGTCACAGGTTCGAGGCCAGTCTCAACAACTTAGTGAGACCCTGCTTCAAAATAAAAAAAATAATAATTTAAAAATGTTGGCCAGGCGTGGTGGTGCATGCTTGTAATCCCAGTACTTTGGGAGGCAGAGACCAGAGGATCTGGGTTCACGGCTAGCCTCACCTCGCGCACGCGCATGCACACTCTCTCCCTCTCTCTCCCTGTCTCTCTCTCTCTCTCTACTTAGTGAGGCCCTCCACAACTTCATGAGACCCGGTCTCAAAATAAAATATAAAAAATAGGACCGGGGGCGTAGCGTAGAGGTAGAATGCCCCTGCGTTCAATCCCCGGTACCGCAAAAAATAAATAAATAAATAAATAAATAAATGAATAAATAAATAAATAAATAAATAATAAAAATGTGGCAGGTATAGCTCAGTGGTAGAATTCCCCAGGTTCAATCCCCAGTGCCAAAAAACGAAAAGAAAAATGTATTTGTGGAAAGTGAACAAATAGAAGAGAGGCTCATTCAGCCGGGCGTGGTGGCGCACGCTTGTAATCCCAGTACTTTGGGAGGCGGAGACTGGAGGATCAGGGTTCGCGGCCAGCCTCAGCTCTCTCTCTCTCTCTC
>PVJS01057685.1:0-11985 GCA_004027185.1 Glis glis | reverse complement strand
AGAAAGAAAGAAAGAAAGAAAGAAAGAAAGAAAGAAAGAAAGAAAGAAAGAAGAAAGAAAGAAGAAAGAAAAATAGGGCTGGGGGTGTAGCTCAGAGGTAGAATGCCCCTGGGTTCAATCCCCGGTACTGCAAATAAATAAATAAATAAATAAAGTGTCCCCTAGTTTAAAGTGAAGGAAAGAAGAGTCCAAGGAAAGAGGAAAGGAACTTTCAGAGGGCTGGGATAAAAGAAGGAAACACGGCCATGAAGCAGGTGGAAAGGAACATTTCAGTAAAGAGTGGATGTTACGTGCTAGTAAAGGAGCAGGTTCAACAGCATGGGGTGTGGCCACGTGGGTTCAGTGGGCGCTGGAACAGGCAGAGTGGAGGGAGCTGGGAAATGCAGGAGCGAGAAAAGGAAAGCAGCAAGTGTAAACGTACACTTATTTCTTCTCCTTCTCCTCTTCCTCCTCCTCCTCCTTTTTCTTCTTCTTCTTTCTCCTCCTCCTCCTCCTCCTCTTTCTCCTCCTTCTTCTTCCTCATCCTCCTTTTTCTTCTTCTTCTTCCTCCTCCTCCTCCTCCTCCTCCTCCTCCTCCTCCTCCTCCTCCTCCTCCTCCTCCTCCTCCTTCTCCTTTTCTGTGGTACTAGGGATTGAACCCAGGGGCATTCTACCTCCAAGCTACATCTCCAGCCCTTTTTTATTTTTTGTTTTGAAACAGGGTCTTGCTAGGTTTCTGAGATCTCCTACATTGTCCTCCAAACTGGGATCCTCCTGCCTCAGCCTCCCAAGTACTGGAATTACAGGCATATGCCACCACGCCCAGCTGTAAACACACATTTCTTGGAGCTTGAGTGCAAAAGGGGTAAAATGCTAGAGTGATTCTGCAGGCGGCATAGGGCTGACAAAAGTCTTCCTACCTTTTTTCAAGATGAGAGATATGAATGATTCAAAATTCTAAAAAGGAAAAATCAAAATAGCAGAAACCGAAAGATGAAAAGTATACAGTAGAGTAGAGATGCTCAACGGAAAGAGGTAGGAAAGGAAGCAGAGCGCAGAGATGTACTGGTCTCAGACACATGCGGCACTAACTCAACAAGTAGTGAGTGAGCGCTTACTTGGTTCTAAAGATATAGAATTAAAAGGAGATTTAGATAAGAAAAAAAAGCATGTATATTTTGTGAAGAAAAAAGTGAAAACTGAGAAACTGAAAGTAGACATGGTGAAAACTAAATTTATTATTAAGTGAAATAGCATTAATTTTGGGAAGGCATTCAACTTAATAGAGTCATCCAGCTTAATCTCCTCAATTATATTTACTTCCTTTTTTCTCTTCCTTCCTTCCTTCCTTCCTTCCTTCCTTCCTTCCTTCCTTCTTTCTTTCTTTCTTTCTTTCTTTCTTTCTTTCTTTCTTTCTTTCTTTGTCTCTCTCTCTTTCTTTCTTTCTGTGTGGTACTGGGGATTGAACCCAGAGACATTCTACCTCTGAGCTACAACTCCAGCACTAATTTATTTTTTGTTTTGAAACAAGGTCTCACTAGGTTGCTGAGAGTCTCACTAAGTTGCTGAGGCTAGCCATGAACCTGTGATTCTCCTATCTCAGCCTCCCAAGTACTGAGATTACAGGTGTGCACCACCACACCTGGACATTGTCTTTTACTTCTAAGTTTTCTCCAAAATCCTTCTGTATCTTTATCACAAATGCCTGTTGAGTCTGATTACATCATCTTGTTACACCCAAAGGAGTTCATCAATACCACGAGTTTTCTTGGTTTTATACAGGACTAGGCACTTATCATGAGGCAGGCTTGGTTACTCAGACAAATTTGTTTCTTGAACATCCATGGAAAGATGGCAAAGAGAGCTCATTTCAGATTACCAAATATTACCAGAATCGGTTCAAAGCCAAGGACATAACGAAGGCAGGCCACCCTTCCTGCACCTGATGTTCAACATTTCTTCATTCCATCGAATCTGAGTCTGTTTTGAAATTACTAGTTGATGCCGTGGAGGCTAAGACCAAAAGCAAATACAGTGTGCCTCATTCAAAGAAGGAAGCCACACGCAGCTTTCCGTGCTGAAGGGGAAGGACCCTTGGGCGGAAGGAAATAATGTGTGCCGGCTCATGCGCCATGTGCTGTTTAGGTCTGGGCTCCAAGGAATCAGACTGACAATCTCATGAAAGGTTCTGATTCAACTGCTGCTTTCAAAAGCACTTCAAAGGATGGTGATGAGGGATACCAAAGGGATAAAAGGTTTCTTTCAGGACTGTGTTAATTTATTTTAGACCAAAGAACAAATCTCCCAATAGAGACGATAGGTGATTCAAGCCTTCTGATTGTAGTGGCAAACCTTGTATAAAGACCAGGTCAGGAGGCGCCTGAAAGAAATTCCTAATCAATTGTGCACCAACTTGCCTATGAAGTACGTCTCTTAAGTTGCTCAGACTGGAATGTGTGTGCTGACAGCGAGACCCAGAGAAAATTTGATGCAAGAGAGGCCAGGCAGGGAAACCAGGCAGATGCCAACTCGTTAGGACCTTTGCGCACCAGGCTGCTAACAACGTCTCTGTGGATGCAGGAGGCAGTCAGGGCCAAAGGACACTCAAAGGTTATTTTGTCACAGCCAACGACTTCAAGTTAGCAAATGTACTAGATTTGGAGTTAAAACTCCTGGGTGGTTTCCAACACGCCCCAGGTCAGGTTACATGTGAGACTGGCAGCAAGTAACTTAATTTCTCTGTGTTAAAATAGCTACATATATGTTTGCCATTTTTATTGGGGTTAGGTGATATCTCAGGGTAGTTTTGATTTGCATCTTTCTGACTGCTAATGATTTTGAACATTTTTTCATACATTTATGGGCCATTTGTATTTCTTCTTCTGTGAAGTGTCTATTTAGTTCACTTGCCCAGTTTTTGATTGGGTTATTTGTTTTTTTAGTGGTGATTTTTTTAAGTTCATTATGCTAAGTGAGATTAGTCAGACACAAAGAGTGAAAAGTTCGCCTTAATATGTGGAAGCTAGATAGAAGGAGATTTAGAAGGGACTCCAGACAAAGAAGAAGAAAACTTTAGATGAACAAAGAAGATGACCTAACTGAGGGAGTTGGGAGGGGGGTGGAGGGAAACACACTAAAGCGCATGATGTATATATCCAAACTTTTAAGACTCAATCACTATGCAAAGCACTAAAGGGAGGGAACGGGGAGGGAATGGGGGGGGGACTTGAGGGAGGGCTAAATGGGCAATGTGTGCATGTATGATTCTTTTAACCTGACACCTATCAAATGTATAATTACAATGCACCAATAAATGGATATAAATTGAAAAAAAATAGGTACATATATAAACTGGGCATGGTGTCACAATGCCTGTAATCCCAGTACTTGGGAGGCTGAAACAAGAGGATTATACGTTTGAGGCCAGCCTCAGCAACTTAGTGAGACCCTCTGTAACCTAGTGAGAATTTGTTTCAAAATAAAAACTAAGCCGGGCGTGGTGGCGCACGCTTGTAATCCCAGTACTTTGGGAAGCGGAGACTGGAGGATCCAGGTTCGCGGTCAGCCTCAGCTCTCTCTCTCTCTCTCTCTCTCTCTCTCTCTCTGTCTCTCTCTCTCTCTCTACCTAGTGAGGCCCTCCGCAACTTCGTGGGACCCGGTTTCAAAATAAAGTATAAAAAATAGGGCCGGGGGTGTAGCACGGAGGTAGAACGCCCCTGGGTTCAATCCCCGGTACCGCAAAAAAAATAAATAAATAAATAAAAATAAAAACTAAAAAGGACTAGGGGTGTAGCTATGAACCTAGAATGGCCCTGGGTTCAATCATATATCTCCTTATATGAAGATATCATGACCAATTTCACTAACCTGTACTGGGAGGGGTAGGTAGAGGGTGGGACCCCGAGGAAACACATCAAGTGCTGTGTACATATATTTTCGTATCATTTTGAACCTCACTATGATGTATAATTGCAATGAATTCACCAAAGTATAAAAAAATGGAGGCAATTTCTCAAGAGTAAATTACAGAATTGTTGAAAACTTTAAATGAGACACCATATCTTAAAGCACTTTGTAGATTTTAAAATGTTACAAGAAAAAAACTTAAAGTAATCATTGTAAGACTTAAACATGTAAAAACATGTTTAAGAAACTTTAGAAAAGTGTATTAAAAAAGACAGTAGTAAAAAAAAAAATCTCCTAAATACCTGAAAGGTGACAAAAACGAACTTAAGCAAACTGACCGAAAACCGAAATTATAGAAAAAATTGGTAGCAATTGAAAGATCAAATAGAATAGATCTTTTTGATCTATAGGGCAGAAAAAAGGGGGGAGGGGACCATGTTCTTGTCCTGGCTTCACCATTACTTATTTGGTAAGACATTTTGAGAAAAAAAAACCTAATGCAAGTCAGGCGTGGTGGCACAGGCCTGTAATCCCAGTACTTGGGAGGCGGAGACAGGAGGATCTCAGGTTTGAAACCAGTCTCAGCAACTTAGCAAGATCCTGTTTTGAAATAAAAATTAAAATAGGGCTGGGGGTGTAACTAAGAGGTAGAACTCCCCTGGGTACCAAAAAAAGGGGGAAAAATCTAATGCAAACTGAGGAAGCTTCTTGTGCTTGCATTGACTTTTGTGTTCCAGGGTAGGGAAGGTAAAAGTTGTCCTTCTCTATTGTTTCTGTTGGATGTAGTACAAGTACACCCTTTACTCCACTCACGTGATATTGGTATTATAAATAGTTGTGTAACTTCTTTTGTATTAAAGATTAGGCTAATTAATACCATACTGAAGTGCCAGGTTCGTGATCTCACCAAGGACTACCAGGAAGCCTCTCCGATGCAATAACACGAGGGTGATTTATTCAAGCTCGAGCTCGGGCTCCCAACGTGCACCAACACAGTGGTCATGGAGAGAAGCCCCTCACTCCCGGAGAACAAAGCTTTTATCCCCCAGGAGGGCAGCCCATCCCACCCTTACATTGATTGGATAGTTTGAAACATAAACCTGTTATTGTTCCCTGATAGGTTTAATTTTCGCGCCTTAGGTAAAGGTCACTACTAGGGAGACTTTGGCCTTATATGGTGACCTTCGAACCGATTGGTTGGGCTCCAATGCCTCCCTCAAAGTTTAGGATGGGCGGGGGGCTCCCTGGCTCTGGTCAGAGTGACCTCGCCTGATTCTCTGCAAACTCCAGACCCAGGTGTGCTTATCACCGATTGGCTGTTGCTAGGGGTTACTAGGGACAAGATCAGGTTACAGGGTATGGGAGCAGGTATGGGGGCAGTATGCTATAGAGACCTAACTTCTAGAAAACAGGTACTTAATACCTATTTTACTTAAAGCTTTAATTAAAGCCTGTTATGGCTTTATTTTGGCTCTTCATCACCATTTTCTAACCATCAAATCAGCAAAAGTACAAATTTCAACAAGTGTATTATGTTGACAAGGATGTGAGAGACACAGGCACCTCCATGTAGTGCTAGCAAATGTAGCAATGGGCAGAGCTCCAGTGCATGTCAACTTGTCAATATCTGTCAAAAGTACAAGTTCACCAACTAAGTAATTCCACTGCTAGGAATTTATCCTAGATTTTACACATGTAAGATGATGAACTGGCAATATTCACAAGGATCTTCTTTGCATCTACAGTGGTTGTAGAAAAAGGCAGAAATTTTTGACTCTGCCTCTAGGAGTTTGGAAAATTAATTATAGAATATTAATATAGTGCAAACCATTCACTTACATACATAATATAAGGAAAAAGATATTTATGCGTTGATACAGAAACATCTTAAAGATATATCATACTGAGCTACTTGGAAGGCTAAGGCGGGAGGATTGCAAGTTCTAGACCAGCCTAGACAACATAGCAAGAACTTACTTCAAAACTAAAAGAAAAAACAAAAACAAAAAACCAAAACAACTTAAAACAAGCAAAAAGATATATCATAAAGAACATTAAAGTGGTAACAGTGTGTGAAATAATCTAACATTTGTGAAAAAGGGGAAGGGTGATAAATATATATTCATATTTGTATTTGCATATATATGAAAATCTTTGGAAGGATGCATAAAAAATTAATAGTTTACCTACTGGACTTCAAAAGGAAACTTCTTACTTTTACACATTTTGGTTTTTAAAACATGTAAATGAAACATTATTTCAAAAGTAAATAAATGAATTTGTAAAGACACTGTTTGGAAATCCCTTTTCTCCACCAGATAGTCCACTGTGCCCAGGTTGTTTTCAGCCTCATTGACTGGCTGGGGCATTGCTCGTAGGACCCGCTCAACAAGTGCTCGCTAAGTAAACACTGAATGATTGAATGCAGGACATTAAACTTGCTTGGAGTGACGTGTGTGAACAGGACGTGGTAGAACACAGAAGAGTGACCTCACGGGGAAGATAAGAAAGCAGGATTTAAGGAAGAATCCTAGTTCTAGATGGCATCCGTTTTCTAATGCTTTCCAGAGTTTGCCAACCAAGGTTGTGGTAGGGAGAGTATAGGGAATGACTTCAGAATGCATTTTGAAGAGAGAGAGAGAGAGAGAGAGAAAGAGAGAGAGAGAGAGAGAGAGAGAAATAGAAATACAAGTTTCAAGTAGAACCTCTAGGGAACAAGGTGATTTGGGATTTATTCAGTCTTCAGTAAACTATTTTGCTTAGTGGTTCTTTTTTTTAATTTTTGGTGGTACTGGAGATTGAACCTAGGGACATTCTACCTTTGAGTTACACCCCAGCCCTACTTATTTATTTATTTGGAAACAAAGTCTCACTAAGTTGCTAAGGGGCTCACTAAGTTGCTGAGGCTGGCTTTGAACCTGTGATCTTCCTGTCTCAGCTTCCCAAGTATTGATATTACAGGCATGTGTCACCAAACCCAGCTTAGTGATCTTTTTTTTAAGTGGTTGTGGATTTTAAATCTTTACTTCATGTGTTTTTTTTTAATGTTTGATATTGTTTTTCATCTCCCAGGTTCAAAGTAGTCAGCCCACATATGCTTAGTTGAAACAGGAGTGATTACCACTCATTATATCCTGTGAGGTACATGGAAATCTCTGGGGGTCTTTAAAATAATACTGATACCTGGATCCCATTCCCAGATACCCCTGTTTAATTGGTCTGTACAGTGGCATAGGCATTTATTTTTAAAAATCTCCCCCAAGTGATACTAATATGCAAAAAAAGTTTACGAACTTCTGGTTGATAGTATTCTCCAGCCTTTGTGTGGAGATAAACTACCTCTGAAATCAAATGAACATGAAATTTATTATTTTGCATAATTAACTCTTCTAGTGAAGATTGTGAAATTAAAGTGTCATATCCATGTTTTTTTATTTTTTTCTCAAGGGCAGCCCACAAGTCACTCACTGTCTTTACCTCCTTAATATATGAGCCACATATTATAACAAGCTCCTACTGGTTTCCTATTAATGATCACAGGTGGGGACAGCACCAGAGAATGGCATGGAGGTCTGCAGACTGCTTGCTGCTGCTCCTGTCACCACAAGTCCCCCTATTGTTTAGAAAGGCCACTGGGCATGCTCGGAGCTGTTTCACCTGTGCTTGCTCAACAGCCGCAGAGCTGCAGTCAGGAAAATTGGAAACAGTTCAGATGCTCAACCACAGGACAATGGATTGAATAATTTGCTTTATTATTTATATTATACACAAACACTCAAGCATGTACTATACATGCTTTTTTTTGCACAATTGCAAAAAATAATTAACTGCAGCTATGTGAACCCAGGGACATTCTACCTCCAAGCTACACCCCCAGCCCTCTTTTAATTATTTTGAAGCAGGGTCTCACTAAGTTGCAAGGGTCTCACTAAGTTGTTGAGGCTGGCCTCGAACTAGATCCCAAGTACTGGAATTACAGGCATGTGCCACCGCACCTGGCTCAATCTGATTATTTTAAAATAATTTTTCAAGCCGGATGTGGTGGCACATGCTTGTAATCCCAGTAGTTGGGAGGCTGAGACAGGCAGATCTCAGGTTTGTGGCCAGCCTTAGTGAGAAGAGCCTGTTTCAAAATTTAAAAAAATAAATAAAATATGGCTGTGGGTGTAGCTCAGAAATAGAATGCCTCTGGGTACAATCCCCAATACCTAAATAAATAAACAATATAATTTTTCAAAACAAAGATAAGCAAACAAAGCTAAATAAGGTATTGTTTAGATAGATATGTACATATACATTTACATTATATAATATTATGATATATATAAAATATATATGATATATGTAATATATGTGTTATATGTATATATATATATTATATATATATCATATATATATTCAGCAAACTGTGAGGAGAAAGCAAGAGAATGCTAAGCACAGATTTCAAGATGGAAATTGCCTGTGGAGAAGGAAGAGGAGTCAGAAGGAGAGGAAGCGCATAGGTAGATGTGAGTCCTTGTTAATGTTCCAGCTCTGGGTCTGGATAACAGGCTTGTGAATATTCATCAGATTATTAAAATAAGGACATTCAAAACTGAACACATGAATAAGAAAGATGGGAATGAAATCACATGGGATTTGCTTCATACACATATGGTGAGTATTTTTTTGTGTGTGAGTTTTTACTTTGTGGGCATATTTATTCTACTTTTAAATAAAGATTTATATTGGTGATAGAGTTTATTATACTAATAACTTTTCTTTCCAACTAACATACTCCCTGAGACCGAAACTTTGATTTTGTTTATAATGAAGCATTCTCTGTTCTGCAATCTTAAAAATCACTTTCATAAGTGACATAAAAAAACAACTTCCTGGAATAGCGTTGAATTTTGGCCTTCTCTGGAAAGTCTGTGTAAGAGTAAAACTGAGTTTACCACAAGCGACTATATGAATGAAATATAACTCTCCCTCGTAGACTTCTTCCTGGTTATACCCCTTCACCTCCTTACCTTCCCTAAGTGAAATAGAATAAAAGTAGTAACCACTTACCCCCATATAGAGCTTTACAGTTTATAAGAGAGATTCCTTTTGTCTCCAATGTTTTATCTCAACAACATTGCAAAGAATGTAGGGCAAAGATTAACTCACAACATGACTATAGATGCTTCTTACAATATGAAAAATTGGTTTCAAAATGTGGCATGCACACTAAGGATGGAACACAATCATGTGTTCAAAGTTTATACTATTTAATATTAATATTCATGTTCCATATTGTACTTAATTTGCACTAACCTGTATATATATGTATATATACAGGTTATATATATAAGGTTATATATATATATGAGGTTATATATATATAAGGTTATATATATATATATATACAGGTTATATATATAAATGTTCCATATATATATATGGAACATTTCACTTATGGTAGTAACACAAAGTTGCCCTTAAAATAAATTATTTTAGTAAAAAAATGAATTCATTTAAATAAAACTCTTAAGTAGATAACAGCAAAGGTGTTATTTCAAGCCGACAAAGGTGATGCATGAATAGCTGAAATGTAGAAGCCTTCCTCCTGGCACAGACATTCAAAACGATTTTACTACCCTCCCCCAACGAAGAGAAATATACATGTTTGTAGGTCACCTACAACTAAATAAACCTGACAGCCTACTTATGGAGGGATAATTGCTGTTTTTCCTATGTTCCACCTTGAGGGGTTAGGTACTGGAAAAACAATAGTGAAAAGAACACAGTCCATATCCTCATGGAACTTAGAGTTGAAGGACAGCCAGATAAGAGGAGGAGGTGATGGAAGGGTAAAGACACAGCCCCTTGGAAAAGATAACCCATTGTTCCAGTAACTGCAAAAGCTCCCTGGAGGAGCTGACATCTAAGCTCTAAGCCAGGAGCAGGGCTCTTCCAGGACAAGGGAAGAGCATGTGCAGATACCTAGAGAAGCGAGAACATAAGGAGCAGTGGGCGCCAGGTAGATTGGAAGCACGGGACTAAACATGGAGAGGGAGTCAGCAGGGTGCAAGAAAGGAGGCTGGAGCACCGGGCGTGGTGGTGCACACTTGTAATCCCAGTACTTTGGGAGGCGGAGACCGGAGGATCCAGGTTCGCGGCCAGCCTCAGCTCTCTCTCTACTTAGTGAGGCCCTCCGCAACTTCGTGAGACCCGGTTTCAAAAAAAAATAAAGTATAAAAAATAGGGCCGGGGGCGTAGCGCGGAGGTAGAACACCCCTGGGTTCAATCCCCGGTACCGAAAAAAAAAAAAAGAAATGAGGCTGAAGAGAAAACACAAGTAGCAGATCATGAAAGGATTTGTTGTCCCTGCAGCTCAAGACAGAAATGGACCCTGTATTATATAAAAATCAATTATTTTGGAATCAGAGGGAGGCTACCTGGGGGCATCCCACTGGTAACACACACTGGTGGATTTCCCAGCAAAAGATAGGGGCTGACATGTAGTCTGTAATCAGACTAAAAATGAATGATAAAGCAGAAGCACATTCTATGGAATTCTGATTTCAGTCTGTAGACGACCAGGAGACAAGGCAGATACTGACATGCTCAGATTTGCATGTTTGCTGGAGATGCTTGCAGCCCCAGAATTGATCTGAAGGTAGGGCAGGAGATTGACAGCTGTCACAGGGATAGACTAGGGAGGTGATGGGGACCTCACTGAAGGAAGTGGCGGCAGGAGAAGACGGGACTGGGAAAGAATAGATCTGGGAGTGTGCATTCATCAACGATGGCCGAGAACGAGTGCTCTTCAGCTCTCTGCTGTGGACCAGCATTTCTGAGAGGCTGAAAAGCCATAGCTTCAGTGGTGTGGCCTTCTCGAAGGGGGAAAAGAGAAGTCCCTGGATGCAGATGGATTTGGAGAGCAAAGAGTTAGCGCTACCTCCTTCTGGCTGTTTCTGTGTGGTCCCAGGGTCTGCAAAACAGAGCTGCTCACCATCCCCTGCTTTCAGCAGTGTGAAAGTTGTCTATTTTATTTGCAAACACTTCCTTTTGGCCATAACACATAACCTTGACTGTCCCCCATAATGGGATGTAAATTTATTAACACCCTTTAGTCAGTTGCCCGCAACCATATAGTCTGGCTGCCTCCCAAGCCTTTAATTCCCTTATTGATGCATTTCATAATGATCGTTGCTTCTCTTTAAAAGCTTTCTGCAGTCTCTGAGTTTCTGGAATACTATCTGTTTCTCTCTCATCCATTCTTTCATTAAAATTGATTTTCTCGGCTTCTCATGTATTTCTGTACAAGGCAAAGAATTTTAGATAGATACCAGAACCTAAACACAGGAGGTAGAGACGGGGAACAACCCAGATCTGAGTAATGTTATTTTAATTGCAATTTAAAGCCAAAAGGCAAAGACTTAGTAAAGAGTTGTTTTCATTACAGTTGGTCCATGCATGAAATGAACCATTACACATTGGAAAAGAAGAAATCATTCCAGAGTGGCTTAGTTATAACAAACAAAATGAGTTCCAACAAGCTGTTTTTAGTCCCATGGCCAAAAATGCATTCTGTTGGTATTTAGGATTTTTTTTTCCTGATGTGGCATTATATTTTGAAATGTTATTTCATGTTATACTCTCTTCCTATAACATATTTGCATTGAATAATGAGAGAAATGACCAGCTGGTCTCTAGCAGTTACGAAGCCCTTTATTGGAGGCAGAAGGATGATGGCAGATGGCAATTTTAGGTTGAAGTCTCACTAAGAATAGATTTGCAGCACCTTGTTGATGTGGAGTATACAACCTCTAGACTATGAGAATGATGGTGGGCTGTTTATTGAGATACTGATTTGCATTTTAGTATCAATGTATTTTTTTCTTCCCTCATTAAAATAGGAAAAACTTTTGGGTTTGGTGTGTTTGAGGTTCAAGGCCAAAAAGGTACTCAATGACAACCCCTCTTAACCTGTTTTTGAAAGTCTAGACCAATTAAGATGATTATAAGGCCGGGCGTGGTGGCGCACGCTTGTAATCCCAGTACTTTGGGAGGGGGAGACCGGAGGATCCAGGTTCGCGGCCAGCCTCAGCTCTCTCTCTCTCTCTCTCTCTC
>PVJS01057684.1:0-11985 GCA_004027185.1 Glis glis | reverse complement strand
AGAGAGAGAGAGACATGGAGAGAGAGAGAGAGAGAGAGAGAGAGAGAGAGAGAGAGCTGAGGCTGGCTGAAAACCTGGATCCTCTGGTCTCCGCCTCCCAAAGTACTGGGATTACAAGAGTGTGCCACCATGCCCGGCTTGATGTGGTTTTCAATGCATGTTGCTAGTATTTTGTTTAGAAATTTTGCGTCTAAGTTCATCAATGATATGGGCCTGTAGTTTTATTTCTTTGAGCTGTCTCTATTTGGTTTTGGTATTAATGTGATATTGGCTTCATAGAATGTATTTGGGAGAGTGCTGTTTCTTTCTATTTCATGGAATAAATTGAGAAATATTGGGATTAGCTCTTCTATAAAGGTTTTATAGAATTCACATGGGATATCATCTGGACCTGGGCTTTTCTTTGATGGTAAGCTCTTTATTGCTGCTTCAATCTCTTTGATTGTTATTGGTTGGTTTAATTTTTCTATATCTTCTTGATTCAATTATGGAGGGTTGTATGTGTCTAAAAATTTGTCAATTTCTTCTAGGTTTTCCATTTTGTTTGAGTATATCTTTTCAAAGTAGTTTCTGATAATCCTCTAGATTTCCACACTGTTGGTGGTGATATCTCCTTTTTCATCTCTTATTTTGGTAATTTGGGTTGATTCTCTCTTTCTTTTGGTTAGGTTGGCTAAACGTTTATCTATCTTGTGTATTTTTTCAAGAAACCAGCTTTTGGTTTTGTTGATTTGTTGTATTATTTTTTATTCTCCACTTCATTGATTTCTGCTCTGATTTTAATGATATATGGTCTTCTACTGGCTTTGGGGTTAGACTGTTCCTGCTTTTCAAGGGCTTTGAGGTGTGTCATTAGGTTGTTTATTTGGTGCTTTTCAGTTCTACTTATGTGAGCACTCAGTGCTATGAATTTTCCTCTTAATACTGCTTTCAACATGTCCCAGAGATTTTGATATGTTGTTTCCCTATTTTCATTTGTTTTTAGGAATTTCTTTATTTCCTCCCTTATTTCCTCTTTGACCCATTCTTCATTCAGCAGTGTGGTGTTCAGTCTCCATGTGTTTATGAGATTTCTCTTGGTCTTCTTACAGTTGATTTCTAGTTTCATTCCATTATGGTCTTTAAATACGCAGGGGATTATGTCACATTTCTTAAATTTGCTAGTACTTGCTTTGTGGCCTACGATATGGTCTATTTTAGAGAAGGTTCCATGAGCAGCTGAAAAAAATGTGAATTCAGCTGTAGTTGGGTGGAATATTCTGTATGTGTCTAGTAGGTCTATTTGACCTATGGAGTTCCTTAGGTCTGAGGCATCTTTACTGACCTTTTGTCTTGAAGATCAATCGAGTGGTGTGAGAGGAGTGCTGAAGTCTCCCAGTATTATTGTATTAGGATCTATGTGTGACTGAAATTCATGAATTTGTTTTATGAAGGTGGTCACACCTATATTTGGGGCATAAATGTTGACTATTGTTATATCTTCTTCCTGGATTGTTCCTTTTACTAGTAAAAAGTGACCTTCTTTGTCTCTTCTGATAAGTTTTGGCTTGAAATCTAATTTGTCTGCTATCATAGTTGCTACTCCTGCTTGTCTTCGTGTTCCACTAGCGTGGATTACCTTGCTTCAGCCTTTTACTTTTAGTTTGTGAGTGTCTTTACTTGTAAGGTGCGTTTCTTGTAAGGAACATATAGATGGATTAATATTTTTGATCCATTTTGCCACCTTGTGTATTTTGATTGGTGAATTGAGTCCATTTATATTCAGCATTGTTATTGAGAGATGCTTCTTAATTCCTAACATTTTGAGTTTTGACTTCTGTTTGAGGTAGTGTTTCCCCCCATTTTTCTTAGTTGGCTGTTTGATGGGAATTATTGTTTCTTTGGTTCTGGCGTTTATTTATTATCTCTTCTTTATAGTTAACCTCTTTGAGTATTTTCTCTAATGCTGGTTTGGCAGACATAAATTCTTTCAGCTTCTGTTTGTAGTGGAAGGTTTTTATTTCCCCATCAATTTTTATAGATATCTTTGCTGGGTAGGTAAATCTTGGTTGGAAGTTGTTTTCTCTCAGAGTTTGGAATATGTCACCGCAGGCCTTCCTGGCTTTCATGATGTGGTTTGGAATGTCAGGGGTGATTCTTATTGGTTTGCCTCTGTATGTTACTTGGTTTTTTTTCTCTGTTTGCCTTTTAGATTCTTTCCTTGGCCTCTATGTTAGTCAATTTGACTATTATGTGTCTTGGTGAACCTCTTCTCTGATCTTATCTATTAGGGGTTCTATATGTTTCTTGTACCTGGGTATCAACCTCCCTTTCTATGTTTGGGAAATTTTCCAATATTACCTCTCTGAAAAGATTGTTTATTCCTTTGGTTTCAGCATCTATTCCCTCTTCTATGCCTATTATTCTTAGGTTTGCTCTTTTCAAGTTGTCCAAGATCTCTCTGATGTCCAATTCATGCTGTCACATTGTTTTTTCTATATTATGTATGATGCGCTCACTTTTGGAGTGGTCATCTTCTAAGAGTGAGATTCTGTTTTCCATGTGATCTAGTCTACTGTTAATAGCTTGTATTGATGCCTTCATTTCAGTTATTACATCCTTCACTTCCTTCAGAGCCTCTATTTGATTCCTATTTTGGGTGTCAGGTTCTTTGATTATTTGATCCTTCATTTGTTTCAGGCTCTCTCTGAATTCTTTTCAGAAATCCTGTATCATTTCTACTACTAAAGTTCTGAATTGTCCTTCTGGCAATCCCTGCATATCTGTGGTAATGGGTTCTATTATTGTGGAGTTGTGGGGAACCATTGTTTCTTTGTTGCTCCTCCTTTCCATGATTTCAGGTTTCTTAAATCTTTGTTGCATTTGGTATCTCTCTCTCTCTCTCTGTAGGTTTCCTGTGTCTAATCACTCTCCCTGTATAGTAACCTCTTCTGGATGTAGATATTTATTACTAGGTGTGCCTTTAAGGTGGCTAGCCTCTACTGTATGGTTATTGTTAGCTCTCTGTTGTGTGTTTATCACACTTTATTTATTTATTTTTTTGCGGTACCAGGGATTGAACCTAGGGGCGTTCTACCTCCACGCTACACCCCCGGCCCTATTTTTTATACTTAATTTTGAAACTGGGTCTCACGAAGTTGTGGAGGGCCTCACTAAGTAGAGAGATAAAGAGACAGGGAGAGAGAGAGAGAGAGAGAGAGAGCCGAGGCTGGCCACGAACCAGGATCCTCCGGTCTTCACCTCCTAAAGTACTGGGATTACAAGCGTGTGCCACCATGCTCGCCTCTGTTTATCACACTTTAATACGTTCTTCAATATCTGTGTCCCGTATCACTCCACTGTTGTTCTGCCAGTAGATTGTTAGTACTGGGTTGCAATTACTTTAGGGTTCCTTCTGTCTGCTGCAATGGAGTTGTTGATGAGATCCAAATGTTGAGGTTCATGGACCTGTGTGTCACCTGTGTAATATGGGGTAAACTCAGAGATGTGGGTAGGTCAGTTTGTACCCTGTGCATTTTTAAACCTCAGTGTGCGGGCTGTTGATTGGTTCCTTCTGTCACTAGTAATTAGTTTGTCTTTGTTGTCTGCCAGACTTTTCTGATGGTTCAACTATTTGGCCTGCACACAGGTGAAGAGCACTGGCACTCTCTGCTTCCTGAGTCCCTCTGTCTCTTCCTGTTTAGGCAGAGACCCTCTTGGGCTGGCCTGGGTGCAGGTAGGGGAAGGCTCACCCTCTTTGCTGCCTGTGTCCCTCTTTCTCTCTGCCTGGGCACTGGTGGGGGACACGGGCACTCTCCGCATGTTAGGCCAAGTCCCTCTCAGGCTGGCCTGGGGGCAGGTGAAGGGAGGCTCACCCTCTTCGCTGCCTGTGTCTCTTTTTCTGTCTGCTTGGGCACAGATGGGGGACACCAGCACTCTCTGCATGTTAGGCCGAGTCCCAAGCCCCTCTCTGGCTGACCTGGGTGCTAATGGGGGCAGGCTCACCCTCTTTGCTGCCTGTGTCCCTCTTTCTCTCTGCCTGGGTACAGGTGGGGGACACCAGCCCTCTCCGCACATTAGGCCAAGTCCCTCTCAGGCTGGCTTGGGCACAGGTGGGGAAAGGCTCACCCTCTTCACTACCTGTGTCCCTTTTTATTCTTTCTGCCTGGGCACAGGTGGGGGACACTGGCACTCTCTGCAGGTTAGGCTGAGCCCCGAGTTCTTCTCAGGCTTGCCTGGGCACAGGTGGGGGAAGGCTTACCCTGTTCTCTGCCTGTATCTCTCTTTCCTCTCCACCTAGGCTCAAGCAGAGAACTCTGGAGTTCTCCACTTCCCAAGTCCCTCTGGGTCTGCCTGTTTAGGCGGAGACACTCTGTGGCTGGGTGTAGGCTAGTGGCACCAGCACTATCCTCCCATTTAGGGTGAGACCCTCCCCAGCTTTCTGGGTTGTAGGCAGGAACACTGGGGCTTTCAGCTTCCCACCTCTGCTTGTCGCAGAGTCCCTCTGGAGCTGTCCCTGGTGCAGGCAGGGAATTGCACTCTACTGCCTGTGTGCGACCCTCTTTTCTATCCATCTAGGCTCATGTGGGGAACTCTGGCATCCTCTTCCCAAGTCCCTCTGGGTCTGTCTGTTTAGGTGGAGACACTCTGCACTCTGCGGCTGGTCTGAGTGCTGAGGGGGAGGGGGAGGCTGCAGCTCTCTACTGCTGGCGTCCCTCTTTCCCTCCACCTGGATGCTGGCCAGCAAGGCCAGCTCTCTCCTCTGGTTTGGGGCAAGACCCTTCCGGGCTTTCTGGATTGCAGGCAGGGAGCGCTGATGTTTTCAGCTTCCTGCCTCTATTTGCTGCCAAGTCCCTCCGGGCTGTCCTATGCGCAGGCGGGGACATCGCGCTCCCCAGAGAAGGCTGTATTGGTCTGCAACTTTCAGACCGGCTCTATTCCTCAGATTTCCTGTGTGGCTACAGCCACAGACTGCTTGTGTCCCCTCTCTCTCTTCTTTTCCTGGTGGGGTCTCTTTTCAATTATCCTGTGAAGCTGCAGCACTCACCTCTCCTTCCGAGTGTGCAGAGGACCAGTGGGTTGTGATGGAAGTGGGTGGCAATCTTCCTCCTCCGTCCTTTTGTCCTGGGGTTGTTGGATTTTGTGGTTGGTGATCCCAATGTCTGAGAGAAAGGCCTCGGGTTGCTGATTATAAGATTTTTCGGATCTTCTGAAGGTTCCTGCTGTTCCGGCGACCCAGTTCAGGATGGGGTTATTATTCTCCCATCTCTGGTTGGTTACCCCCCCTTTTTTTTTTTTTACCCTTTTTCAGCCTGGATGTTAATCGGCAGGCTTCTATGTATTCTTAAATGTTATTGTCTTTAGTTCCTATTACCCACGAAAGTCTTGTGGGATGTGTATGGCTGTTCAGTTCGGAGCACCCAAGACAACTTAAAGACAGGCTCCTCTCGGTGTCCTTACTCTGACGCCATCTTGTCCGCTCCCTCTCCTAACTTATTTTTTTAACACGATACTTTCCAGTTTCATTCATTTTCTTACAAATGACATATTTTATTGGTTTTCATAGCTTAATTGAACTCCATTGTGGATATATACCACATTTCCTTATCCATTCATCTGCTGATGGACAGCTAGGCTGGTTCAGTAACTCGGCTGTTATAAATTGTGCTGTGATAAACAGGAGTATGTCTAATATAAGCTAAGGTTAAATCTTTCAGATAAGTACTGAGGAATGGTATCGCTGGAGCATAAAGTAGCTCTATTTTTAGAACTACCTTACTGATTTCCATAGTGACTATACGAAACCTCCACACTGATTTCCACAGTGATTGTACCAATTTGCATTCCCCAAAACAGAGTATTAAGAGTTCACTTTCCCCCATATCTTCACCAGCTTTTTTTGTTACTTGTATTCTAGATAGTTGTCATTCTGGCTGGACTGAGATGGAATCTCAATGTAGTATTGCTATTAATTTCCTCATGGCTAAAGTTGTTGATTTTTAAAATACAATTGTTGGCCATATGAAGTTCTTCTTTTGCAAAGTATCCATTCACAGTTCATCTGCTCATTTATTGAATATGTTATTTGACTTTTGAGGTTACCTTGTGAGTTATTTCTATGTTCTGGAACAGTAGCTGGCAATTTTTTTTCCTGTTCTGTAGGCTATCTTTTCATGCTGTTAATTATTTTCTTTTCTAGGCAGAAGCTCTTAATTTGATGCCATCCCTTTTATCAATTCCTGTATTATTTCTTGGGCTATTGGAATTCTATGCAGGAAGTCATAGCCTGTATCTATAGGGCTAAGTGTTTCTCCCATGTTTTTCTATAGCAGTTGCCGTTTCTGGTCCGATATCTAGGTCTTTGATACATTTTGGGTTATCTTTTGTATAGGGTGAGAAATAGGGATGCAGTTTTATTCTTCTACATACAGATATCCAGATTTTCCAGTAGCATTTGTTGAAGAGCATATCTTTTCTCCAGAATATATTTTGACACCTTTTTCAGGAATCTGATGATTGTAGCTGTTGTTTGCCTCTGCATCTTCTATTCCTCCGGTTCATGTGTCTGTTTATATGCTGGAACCATGCGCTGCTTTTGTTACTATGACTCTGTAGTATAATTTGAAATAGGGTATTTTTGATATCTCCAGCATTCTTCTTTTTGCTCAAGATTTCTTTGGCTATTTTGGGTCTTTCATTCTTCCATATGAATTTTAGGAGTATTATTTTTATGAAGAATGTCATTGGCATTTTGAAGGTGATTGCATTGAATCTGTAGATTACTTTTGGTAGTATGGTCCTTTAGCAAAATTAATTCTGCCTATCCAAGATCATGGGAGATCTTTCTGTGCTCTAGTGTCCTCTTCATTTTTTTCCTTCAGTGTTCTATAAGATTCACTGTAGAGCTCTTTCACCTTCTTTGTTAGATTTATTCATAGGTATCAATTTTTTGAGATGGTTGTGAATGGGATCATTTTCCTGATTTATTTTTCAGCAGACTCATTATTGTATAGAAAGGCTATTAAGTTTTATGCTGTTTTTTCCTGCTACTTTGTGAATTTATCAGCTCCAGAGGACATCTAATGAAGTATTTAGGGTCTTCTAAGCATAAGATCATATCATCAAATAGAGATAATTTTACTTCTTCCTTTTCTGTTTTTATTCCTTTTGTTTCCCTTTTAGTCAGAGACTCATTCCTCTGGCTGAAATATCAAGTACTATATGGAATAGAATTGATCAGAATGGACATCTTTATTTTATTCCTGATTTTAGAGGAAATTAAAATTTTCCCTATTAATAATGATGTTGGCTTTGTCATATATAGCCTTTTTAGGTCAAAGTAAGTTCCTTCCATCTCAAGTTTCTTTATGGTTTTATCATGGTGGGGTGTTGAGTTTTGTCAAAGAGTTTGTCTGCATCTATTGAGATAATTATATGATTTTTGTACTTGATTCTATTTATGTCACATATTACATTTGTTGATTAGCATATGTTGAATTATCCTCCTAGCTGTTTTTTCATATCTGAGAATACGGACACGGGTATAGTAGTAACCTCCAGTCATGCCTTTTACCAGCAGAGCCTACAGACTGATCTGGATTGTGCTGTACCCCATGTCCATAGAGCCTCAGTCTGTCTGCTGGGGGGTGGAACTAGTGTTCAAGACACAGTCATGAATCTTCTAAATGCCTCTGAACCTGCAAAGACTAGACTTAGATGGGGTATCATTGGCAATAAGCTTTTTGCCAGACCTATTATGGCACTCCCATACCCAGCTCTAACTTTCATCCACAATTAACCTGTCTTGCTCCTAACACAAAGCTCAGACTGTCCAATTTGAAAGGATGTGTGCTCCACCTTATTCTGATATGCAGACCAACAGACATGCAATCTCACCTCCTGCCACCCAGAGCTTCCAGTGGGTCTGTGCCACAGTCTCAGTACCTGGCCCTGACTGCTTCTAGGGTAGGCACCTGTGGACCTAGTAAGAAGAGAAACAGTGTAGCTTTTGGATCTTAGGGACATGAAATAATAATAAGGAATTCTGATCTACTATGCAGAAATCTTAGGCCATGAAACTCCTTTGAAGATGATTTCCCTTCCAGGCTCTCACTAAATTTGAGAGAAGAGCAGGGCATCTCTTCTTCCATGCTGACTCCTTATGCAAGATTCAGATCTTCTTTATATTGTTTTCTGCTTGAAATTTCTAAGACTTTTTTCTTTAACTCTCTGGAGTGGAACTTTCCCTCCCCCACCAAACTGCCATAGGCCAGGTATTGGCATTAGTCTTTTTCTCTTTTTAAGTCATATTTTTATTCTTTTTAAAAAATATGTATTTTTATTGGTGCATCAAAAATGGAAATAGAGAATATCTTATTGTTCTTAAAACCAGTATTTCTGGGCCTCACCTGGCTACTAACTCTGGTGGCACTTCAGCACTTTCCCATGGTCCCCTACATTTTCTTGCCACAGAACTGTAGATTTGATTTAATCTCAGGGAGCAGCAGATATGTATTGGATGCCTCTAGTCTGTCATTTTCCACCCACCTACAACTGTTGAATTCTGAAAACAGTCTATATCTTCTCAATTTCAGAAAGAAGATATGTAAACTAAGGTAAGACAACACTTGACTCTATTTTTCATGCCAAGACATTTGCCTATTTGCATTCCAATAAATAGGATCTATAAAGAAAGAAGTAGCTAGAGTTTCCAGCAATCTCTTTGAATAGAAAAAAAATACTAGTATTCAGCTTAGTCAGGAAGACAGGACCATGAAGAGAAGAAGAGAGAAGTGAGCCCAAAGTTTAATCAGCAATATCCCTTATTTATCCTTTAGAGGCATTTATTCCCTCCCAAGCATGTATTTACAGTGTAAAACTATACAAAACAAAGCTTCAGAATCTAGTGTTCTAAGAAGACAGATATTGAGTTTTAGGGCCTGCAAGATGGAATGGTCCTGTTAAACTCATCTGGGTTTTAGTTGAAACCCACAGGACCACAGACTAAAAGTAAAGACAAATCAACAACAACAGCAAAATGTCCAAATAATGGCAAACCCCACTTGACTGAAATGAGGTTATCTATTTGTATTCTATATGCTTGCCAGAAAAAAAATCTTTGGAAGATGCTAGCAGGAGATACAGCTTCAATGTTTGAGACAAAATGCCTGGTATTAAATAAAAAAAAAACAAAAAGAAATGCTGATGACCAATGATCATGAGAGAAACACAGTAGAAACAGATTATCTAGATGAAGTTACTGGATAGAAACTTTAAAATCATATGACTAGAAAATACAAGAATGTAGAAGACAATGAATTTCATTAAAAACTTGGAAACTATAAAAGAGTCAAAGAACAATTCTAAACTTGAAAATTACAATAACCTGAAATTGAACAACTTAATCTATTATTTTAATAACAGAGACATTAAAGGTGTTTAGTCAACTGGTTAGTAATAAATATCCACATGAAAATATATAAATGAAAAGGAAACAGAGGTCAGCAAAGAAAATAAGAAAAATAGACAACTCATCAAAAGAGCTAATTGGTGTAATTAGAATACTAAAAAGAAAGAATAGAGAGATGAGGTAAGAAAAATTGATCAAGTTATGTTATGTATATGCATGGATATGCCACAATAAATCCCACTTCCATTGATGCATAATTGTTATGCATCAGTGAAAAATTTAGAAAATTTTAGTAAGTACAACCAAAAGAAAAAAATTGCCTGAGAATTTCCAAAGGTGATTAAAAGACTGTAACAATAGATTTGGAAAGTTTTCCATACCTACTCTAGATAAATACAAAGAAAACTTTCTCCAGATTAAAGCTACTAAAAACTATATGCAAAAAATAAATCTCAAAGGCAGCCAAAGAATATAGTTGTTACCTTCAAAAGAACACAATTTACAACTTTTTCTCAATAGTAGAATCAATAACCCAGTGTATTAAGCTAACTAGTGTTTCACTTAAATGGATGTAAGAAAACGAATTTTATAATATCACAGGAAGATTTAATATTAGGATATAATACCATGATACCAGGTTATATATACTGTATGATTTTAACTATTTAAAGATATCAGTAAGGGGGAGACTATAAAAAGGGGACTTTGGTCTCCTTATAGTAGCAAAAAGCATGTTTCCAATATACACAATTTCCTTTTCCATTCTTCAGAAGAAAGTGAAGTAGCCTCCAAATGATATAGAAGAAGGAGAAAGAGAGGAGGGAGACTTGTGGATAAGGAAAAGGGAACATGATTTAATAAACAGTATAATTTGGGGAAGTTAAAAAAAATAACCCAGTGTACTAACATTGTAATGGAGTGAGGAAAAAAATCATTATAAACCTAGAAGTCTGCCCAGACAAAACACCCTTCAATTATGAAAGAATAATAAACACATATTTGGAAAAATGAAACCTGAGAAATCACTTCCCTATTAACATTGTGGGAATTTGATGACAGCTTAGATTTAAATTCCGGCACCAGGAATCATTGGCTATATAATATCAAACATGTTACTTGATATCAAGGAACATCAAAAATAATCATATATGTCTGATGAGAATATGGGGATTAAATCATTTAGTATAGAGCTTAATAAGATATATGACTTCTAGTAAGATAATAGTCAATTTTAACTAAAGCATTCTGATGCATTGTGACCATCCAGATGAGCAGGACTACTCAGTCTCTATGATTCAAGCTTCACTGACTTCACTCCACCAGGACTATCAGCATAATTCCACCAAGCCCTGCTCAACACTTTCCAACTTTATCCATGAATAAAGGTCAAAATAAATATCATATTGTACTTGAATTCTTGATCCTCTCATCAGGTATGCAGTATCACAATTGCTGTTTTATCTTTTATTGAACTTTTTATGTATGTACATATTAACCTAATTTTTGCTTAGTATTTTCTGTGTTATAAACTCTTACTTAGTTTATTGTACATTTCTCTCACTAACTCATAATGTATGAATTTGACAATTCTTTTTCTGCTTTGTTCACTAACAATGATTAATATCTGGAAACTTTTATATACGGCTAAAAGAGCAGATAATGATATTTATTGGTAATAATATAGGCATTGAAACTATTTTATTTAAATTTTCTAGATATTTAATAATCTCACTACCCTACTAAAGTTTTTTTTTTTTTTTTTTGCGGTACCGGGGATTGAACCCAAGGGCATTCTACCTCTGCGCTATGCCCCGGCCCTATTTTTCATGCTTTATTTTGAAACTGGGTCTCACGAAGTTGCGGAGGGCCTCACTAAGGAGAGAGTGAGAGAGAAAGAGAGAGAGACAGGGAGACAGAGAGCGAGAGCTGAGGCTGGCCATGAACCCGGATCCTCCGGTCTCTGCCTCCCAAAGTACTGGGATTACAAGCATGCGCCACCACGCCCGGCTTAAAGTATTTTTTTAAAATTTCTTTAAAAACCCTTCTATTAAATCAAACAAGAAGAACTAAAATTATCTTTATTTGCAGATGATATGATCCTATATCTAGAAGACCCAAAGAACTCAACCAAAAGTCTACTAGAGCTAATTAACAAATTCAGCAAAGTAGCAGGATACAAGATCAACCTAAAAATGTCAGTAGCTTTCATACATGCCAACCATGAATCCACTGAGAAAGAAATCCAGAAAACAATCCCATTCACAATAACTTCGAAACCAATCAAATACCTAGGAAGAAACTTAACCAAAGAGGTAATAGACCTCTACAATGAATACTATAGAACACTGAAGAAAGAAATTGAAGAAGATCTTAGAAGATGGAAAGATCTTCCCTGTTTTTGGATAGGCAGAATAAATATTATCAAAATGGCCATCCTGCCAAAAATGATCTACAGAGTCAATGCAATCCCTATCAAAATACCAACATCATTTTTCACAGAGCTAGAAAAATCAGTCATTAATTTCATATGGAGAAACAAAAGACCCAGAATAGCCAAAGCAATTCTCAGCAATAAGAACCATGCAGGAGGCATCACA
>PVJS01057683.1:0-11984 GCA_004027185.1 Glis glis | reverse complement strand
AAGCTTTGTAGTTTAATGCTATCCCACTTATTAATTCTTGTTTTAATTTCCTGTGCTTTGGAGGTCATGTTGAGGAAGTTCCTACCAGTGCCTATATGATGGAGTGTTGGACCTATGGCTTCTTCTAATAATTTCACAGTCTCTGGTCTAACTTCCAGGTCTTTGATCCATCTTGAGTTGACTCTTGTGCAGGGTGAGAAATACAAAAATATGTACTTGTATAAGTACATATTTTTATAAAATGTATAAGTCTGACGCTATTTGAGAAATACACAAACCTATAGAATTCACACTCCTATAAAGAGATAGAAAATGTTTCCTCACCTCAGAAAGTCACCCAAATCCAGCCCCCATACCCCCACTACCTCACCCCCTCCAGCTATTTTCTCCCTTCCCTGTTTCTGTCAAGTAAAGTACTTTACTGACTTTTTAAAAATACATTAGTTTTAGTTTTATAGGTTTTGGAATTTCTACAAATTGGATCCCAGTTTATATACTTTTTGATTTTCACCTTCTTCTTCTCTAAACAATAGCTCTGAGAGTCATGTATTGTTGCATGTATTGACCCTTTATTCCTTTTTATTGCAGAATAGTATTCCTTGCCAAATTCATCTGTTCTTCTGTTGATAGACATTTGGGTTATTTCTAGTTTTGTTATAAACAACTACAATTATACTGTTTATGTCCTTGTGTATGCATATATATATGTGAATATATGAATATATATATGAATATATATATATATATGAATATATATAGATGAATATATATATATGTTTGCTAGATGCAATTTTACATAGAATAGTATTATTACATCATGCTGTAAGGTTTACTGGTTTGCTAGTCAATCCACTTTCCCTGTGAATTTACTTATTCTGGATATTTTATAAAAATGGAATCCTACAACATGGGGTTATTTACTTTTGTTTTTTTTTTCTTCACTAGCATGTTTTATAGGTTCATCCACATTATGGGATGTAATAGTATCATATTCTTTTTCATGGCTGAATATTCCATTTTATCTTTATACAGTCATTTGCTTTTCCATTCATCCATTGATGGACACATTTGGGTCTTCTCCACCTTTCTTTTGTGTGTGTGTGTGTGTGTGTGTGTGTGTGTGTGTGTGGTAATTGGGGATTGAACTAAGGGGCCTTCTACTTCTGAACTACAACCTCAGCCCAGTTTTATTTATTACTTTTAAAACAGGGTCTTGCTAATTTTTCTTGTGCTGGCCTCAAACCTTCTGTCCCAGTACTTGAATCACAGGCCTGTGCCGCTGCCACTGGATGAGCTTCTTTACCTTTTAACTAATGTGAATACTGATGCTATAATTGTGCATGTACATCAGCTTATTTACCTGTTTTAAATTTCTTTGGATTGACATATAGTAATGTAAATGCTGGGTTATATCATAGTTCTATGTTGAAGTTTGTAAAGGACCAACGAAGAATTTTCCACAGGCACTGCACTGTTTTGCATTCCCATTAGCAATGTACAAGGGTTCCAATTTTTCTACATTCTTCCAACACTTATCATTTTCATTTTTAAAATAATTCTTATGGCCATCCAAGTAGGCATAAAGTGATATCACATGATTTTGATTTTGATTTTCCTAATGATGAATAGTGTTATGAATCTTTTCATGTGCTTTTGAAGCATTTATATATCTTCTTTGGAGAATTATCTTTTCAAATCCTTTGCTCAGTTTTTCATTGGGCTCTCTGCCTTTGTAATTAAGTTTTAGGAAATTCTTATGTATTCTGTATATTAAACCCTTTCTAGTTATGTAGTTTCCAAATATTCTCTCACATCCTGTAGAATGCTTTTTGTGTTTCTTGATAATGTCATTTTCTCCACAAAAGTTTTTAATATTGAGTCTAATATCTATGTTTTTCTTTTATTGATTATGGATTTGGTGTCATTGTGATTTGGATTTTCATTGCCAAACCCCATAGATTTACATTTGCGCTTCTTTCCTTAGAGTCTTATGGATTTAGATGTTATATTTAGGTTGTTGACCCATTGTGTTTTTTTCAAATGTCAAATATTGTTCCAACTTAACTATTTTGCATGATTTTCCTACTACCATTTGTTGGAAAGACTATTTTTTAATCACTGAATGATCTTGGTACCCTTCTTGAAAATTCACTGGTCATAGATGTATGTGTTTATTCATGGGTTTCAATCCCATTAGTCTATATTCTACTCTCAAATCAGTTCCACACTGTATTACTAGATTTGTAGTTAGTTTTGAAATTTGGAAATATTCATCCTCTAGATTTCACTTTCAATACTGTTTGACTACTCAGGGTTTCTTTAAATTTCATACGAATTTGAGCAACAGCTTTCCCATTTTTGTAAAGAGAATTAAAAAGCCATTGGAATTTTGGTAGGGATAGCACTTAATTTGTACAAAGCTTTGGGTCATATTGCCATCTTAACAATCATAAATTTCCCTATCCATGAATACAGGATATCTTTGCATTTATTTAGGCCTTCTTCACTTCTTTCAGCAGTACTTTATAGTTGTCAAAACCTTACTTTTATATCTTTCCTTTTCAGTTCTGTGAGCTACTTTGTTTTTCTTATCATTGTTCTCTGCATTTTTATGTCAAAAACCTACTTTCTTTGACTCTCATTCATCTGAGTCAGAACCATTCCTCTTAGTTTTAATTCCTGTCTCAGCAATATATATATATATATATATATATATATATATATAATATACACATATATATACACATTATATATAATATATAATGTATATGTATATACATTATATACACATTATATATAATATATACATTATATATAATATATATGTATAATATATGTACATATATATTAGTATCATATGTAAATGTATAAATTTTATTATTATATTTTAACATTTAATATTAAATGCTAATTAACATAAGATAAACATAGAAAAATATACAGGGAAATTACTTATACCTTCAAGTGAAAAAATTGTTGAAATATAGATGTTTAATAAATATTTTTGAAACCATAAGTTCACAAATGGTTTAATGAACTTTCATACCCTAATACAATGATTTTATGGTTAACTACATGTCAAGCTTCCTACAATGTACTTTCTTAAATTAAGTGTTTCTAATTATAGAATAAAATTTTTATTATAATTTTATATTGCTTAAAATCAATTTCCTCATACTTCACATAATGTTCATTCTTGTATTGGAAGTGTAGCATCAGATCACGTGTTTTCAAAACTCATTCATTAAGGCATCAGGCACTTTAGGGTTTTGAGATTATGCAGGAAGAGACAGACTTGTTTGTTTAAAATAATTCAATGCATTGCTGGATTACATTTATAATTTTAGAGCATTATCCTACTCCCAAGTTCCTTGAAGGAATTTTCCATGAAGGCTTTATAAATTCTGGAGTCTTCTCCCAGGAAGCATTCTCTCCCACTCTTCCATCACTCTGCTAAGGCAAATAATGATAATTACAACTAAAGAGATTCATAACTGAAAATTACCCAGAGATTCTTGGTTTGGACAATCCAAAGTAACATAAGTGTCACCTATTTGCATAACTGGTTCTTACCAAAGGGGTACAAGAAATACTATTAATATTCTGTATTGATTAGTTGCCATACATAGAAAACCATTATAGATATCTGGCCTGTCTGAGGTAGTCTCCTATGATGAAATAATGTCATGATGAAGGAATAAAATAAAATATTTTCTGCTGCTTTGCATTTACTTTAAGATTTGCTTTTAATTATAAGTAGAGATGTTATTTATTATAAGCCATGTCATTTTGTTTATTTCAGGGACCTATTTTAATCTAGCTAGGTGGACTTTTAGTAAAAAATAGAAATTTTAAGATTCTTTTAGTTATTTTACATAACACTGAAATTAATATTTCATTTACATAATCTTTATTCTACTTATATTTTTTATAAAATATTTTTATAAAACAATTAATAGGTCAAAGGGTTTAAAGATTTTATGACCATTAAATTCATTGCATTTTCTACCTATAGAAGACCTTTTATAAAGACAATAGGTATAACTTGTTATCAAGATTTTCATTATTTTTAATTTGGTATAAGTAAATTAATATCTCATTGTTAAAAATGGCTGCTATTTATATTTAATTTTTATTAGCTATTTCAATTTCATTTTATGTGTTTGGCTCAATAACATGTATCAATCTTATTGCTGGGATCAGAATTTTCAAAAAGAATATTTTAATTACAAAATATCAAAGGGATTTAAATATCTAAGAATTGTAAGCTCACTACTTATTAGATTTGCAAGTTTAATATCAGCTACTTTAACATTTTATGGATCACAAATCAAAAATTTATTGAGTCTATCCAACCCTATGAGCACCCTCCTTTTTCAGTGCGATTCCTTTTCTTTTAGAACAATGATAATGCAGATGCGAGCTACGTATAATTTTCCTTTACTTTTTACTATTTTCTCAGAACATGACTTCCTCTTTTAATGTGTTATTTATTAACCTAAAGATGTTTTGTATTTTAAAGTCAGTATAAAAATTTGTATTTTATTTTTTTGTCATAATATTTACCTATTACTTCTAAAATTCAATTCTCCACCTATATCTACATATTCTAGTTTGTACTAATTTTCATAATTGTTGAGTTTTTAATTTTTACAAGAGTTTTATTGGAAAAATTTTTAAACTAGTATCTTTTGTTTTTTCTTAACTATGGGAAAAATTAATCTGAGAAATTTTAGCCAAATTTTAGTGTCAGAGTATGTGTGTGTGTTTGTGTGTGTGTGTGCGTTTGTGTGTGTGTGTGTGTGAGATCAAACTCTTCTGAATTAGTTTCCATTAATACTAAATTTGTGGAAAAACTGAATATGGTAGAGGCTTTTAAAACGTGCTTTATTGAAGTCACTAAGTATGTGTGAATCAGAGAGAAAAGTGCAAGGATGGATGATGAAACTACGTCTGGCACAATGCTGTGGACAGAAGCTGCACTCACACCTGCCTGGGCAGCACCCTCCCCTCAAAAATCTCAATCACTCATCTTATTTCAATAAACGGTAGCAGTATCTACAAAGAGTGAAACCCTAATAATCTCCAGAAGTCCAATGATGTAGTGCAGGCCAACTTTCCTGACTTCTCCACGACTCTCAGTACTGCTGCCTCGACTGCTTGCACATGTCCATTTCAAAGTCAAACCATTGTCATGGTGACTCAGAGTATATATTCAACAACTTTACTGGAAACAAAATTATATTAAATGGAAGTGTTACTTTTCTATATGTGGTCTTGAATATCTTTATCTCTCAAATTCAACAACATACTTTACTCTTATTAAAAAGACTTCAGTATTCATGTATTTTTCAGATTTGCATTATGACCTGAGGTATAAATACCTGAGGCAGCTAACTTATGAAGAAAAGAGGCTTATTCAGCTCACAGGTTTAAGAGGTTCAAATTTCAAGATGGGACAACCCATTTGTCGTGCTTCTGGTGAGTGGATGGATGGTGTCAGATCATGATAGGAATGCCTGTAGGAGCAGGCAGTTACATCTTAAACCAGAAAGTAGAGAGCTGGGTGGAACAGGCCTGCCCCTTTGAGCAACCCTCTTGCAGAACTACCCAGAGGTTGCATGAGAACTACTTTAATCACTTTGGAGAGCATGTCCCCAGTTGACCTAAGGACCCTCATTAGACTCCACCTCTTAAAAGTTTCACCACCTCCAAACACTTCCAGCCTGGGGACCAAGTATTTAACACCTGGACCCTTTGGGGACACTCAAACCATATCCAAATGATAATAATTCATCTGGCAGGAGGACGCTGCTGCTCATCAAATATCTATAAGTTTGACCTATGAATGTCACTTTCAGAAACATATTGGTAAAAAATAAATTGATAATAACATGAAGATACATATGATATTCTTCAATGCATTGTTTATACTAGTAAACAATTAAAATGCTATAAATGTACAATAATAATAGTTCAAAAATTAAGGTAAAACAATATAAAGATTATAAATAATGAACACATTCTTATTTCCCATGGTTAGTTATTTATGATATATTGCTATGTAAATAAAGAAGTATACAGAAGTATACAAGATGTACACAATGTGTATAGAAGAAAAACTTTTTTCTGATATACCACATAAGTATATAAATAGTGCAATTTTTTACAAATGCATAGAGATTTATTATTTTCTTGTTTCTGAGTTATGGTAAGTTAAATTATATATTCTTTCAGATTATACTAGGTTTTTATTTATCTATAATAAACATACACGCAGTCTATATTTAAAAACATATATACAGTCTATAGTTAAAAAGATGTAGCTAACAATACTTTCTTATTTTTTATTCTTTTTGCTCTAGACTGCCTATGAATAGACCAGTGTTTTTCACTGTGGAACATAATGGGGTTTTCACAAAGGACACATTCAAGAAGCTAAGAGACATGCTACTAGTACATAATGGTTAAGGATAGAAAATAAAATATAAAAATGTTAAGAAATTTTGGTAATGATGCATTAATGACACAATTTAAGCTTAGGTAGAGTACTAGGAGTAGTTCTACTCTGAGTAATGTCTTGTGACAATTAATGGCCATAGGTCACCAGAAAACTGTACAGAGTAACAAAGAATTGTGTTTCTGAGGAGTTTCTAGTAGCCATTCCATTTTTCACTCAAATCCTTCTGCTTGCAATTAGCCATAGGGGCAGAAATTAGCTTGCAAGTAATTGCACTTGTAATGGGTTCATTGAGTAATAACATTATTACCTTTTCCTTACAATGAAAGGACTTCTTTCCAATTGTATGTGCAATTACCCAATTATGAGATCCATTATTTTCAGCCTCAATGTAGTAAGTAAAAGTAATTTGGGGTTCAAAATTCTGAATGTGTAAAAGGCAAATTCTAAGAATGGACCCATTCCAGTGATCTGTGTCTGCACATTATAAACTATCCAAATGTAGAGACTTAAGAAACACTTACTTATTAAATGTTGTGTTAATATGCTTCAGGAATTCACCAGGACTCATAGGACCAAATGCATCCAATTCTTCACCACATGGCCCTGACAGTGGTACCTGGCAGTGTCTAGCTTGTTCAAGTACTAATCATGCTTATTTGCATGTGTGACACCTTGCAAGAGATGACTGAGGAGTGGCAATACCTGGAACTGTCAACCAAAGAGCCATCATGGTAGCTTCAGGGTAGCTGGAGATCTTTCCCTGGGGTTCACAACATCAAGATGTAATGTTCCAAAGAAAAAGGCAGGAGCTGCATATACTTTCGACTTAGTTTTGAAAGGCACTTATCTTACTCTCCCTATATTCTTTGGTTGAATTAGTTACATGTTCTATCAGAATTAAGAGGAGAGATGAGTGTGGAATAATTTGGATCCATGTCTTAAAATGCATAATTGCTTAAGAAAGAAAAAAGAGGCAAAACAAGAAGGGAAACAGGTATCTATTATAGGTAAATGCTAAATGAGGAAGCAAAGTTTACTGATTAAAGATTAGATGACAATATTGAAAGTAACAACATCTAATTTTTGCAAAGACATGATGAAATCTATACCATGCAAAGAAAAATAAATACAGGAACAATAAACTTCAGGGAGGTAAATTAGCCACTTGTTTAAAATGCCAAAACGCTTCTCTAAATTTTCAATGTCTTATCAAACATGAGACCTAAAATTTATATATTGGACTCTATGCCAGGCATTGTGTTAAGTGTGAATTCATTATCGCATTTAATTCTTAACACAGAGCAAGAGAGGTACTATCATTATCTCCATTTCATAGTTTAGAAAACTGATGTCTGAAGAGGCTAAGTAATACATCAAAATCACACAACATGTTAATAGAAATAGCCAAACAACAACCACCTAGGTGATTGGATTCTAACACACACACACACACACACACACACACACAACCACACACTGCTTTGAAGAATAACTTTTGAGTAAAGATATCTTCTAGTAAAGCTATTTTTTGTCACAAGTAAGATTACTGAAGTCTCAGAGAAAAATTATCATCAATAATAAATGTCCTTGAACTTTTGTGGGAGAAAAACTATTCTGAAATGTAATTTGGTGACAAAATGTAAGCTCAGATTTATAGGAAGAAAATCACATTCTTTCTTTTTCATTCATGTTAATGTTCACCAAAAATTTTTATAAAGTAGCTACCAGTTTTAAAATGTGCTCTCATAGAAACTTAGAGATAGAAGGAAATAAAGACAACACAGCCAAGGATTCCTAATTGTATAGTTTGTGTACAGTTGAAAAGTCATGAAGAAATTTAAGATGGTACCTCCTATGAAGTAATTCAGAGCATTAAAATTTCATGAGAAATTTTCTTCAACATACCTATATCATTAAGTATTGTTTGTTGTTTATAACTTTTGCTATTCTTTTCAGTTTTTATCTCAAAATAAAAACAAAATTTATCAATATCTGCCAACAATGATCCTAAAGAGGGCTGATATTATCCAAGGACTCTGATAATGTATTTACCCACCTCCTTTACTAAACTCCACATATCTTTTGATTGAAAAATTCTAACTAAGGTAGTTATCATGAATAGCATATTAAAATATGGGGCATATTCAGAAGTAATTTGAACCAGACATTGCAAATCTAGATGACTTTCCTGAATAAAGGACAATAAAATGGTAAAATTACATTCTGTCATCTGAAATTGTTGAAAACAAAAATCATTTAACCAATACAGAGAAATTTTCCACAGTAAACACTGTATGTTAATGCTTTGTTTTCATAGATCAGTAGAAACCCAAATCTATAATCAAATAAAAACGGACCTGAAAACTTAGAGTTTCCATTTTGCAATATAGTTTCTTTTTGTTTGTCTATTTTATATACTTTTATTAGTAAATTTAATTATAAATTATAATGAAGTATAGAATGATAGAAATATACATGCACACAACACTTAACGTGTCCCTCCAAATTCCACCCCACTCCCTTACCTTTCCCATACATGTCATTGAAATTGACATTGATAATTTTGTATATGTACATAGCCTTATTTAAACTGTTACCTTTATTACATCTCTATCCACCCTTCCCTAAACCCCCTCCATTACTCCACTGGAGTCTCTATTCCTTTATCTGAGATCTCTTTTCATATGACCCAGCTATATCACTCCTGGGTATCTTTCCAAAGGAAGTGAAGTCAAAATATTATAGCAATATATATAAATATATATATATGGATATATATATATATATACATGGATATATATATATATATATATATATCCATGTTTATAGCAGCACAATTCATATATTAAAATTATGGAACTAGCCTAGGTGTCCATTAACAGATGAATGGATTACAAAATTGTGGCATATACACACAATGGAATTTTACTAAACCATAAAGATGAAGACAATTATGTCATGTTCCAGAAAATGGATGGAACTAGAGAATATTATGCTGAGTGTGAGATTATCAGTCTCAGAAAGAGAACAGCTGAATGTTTCCTCTCATATGTAGGAGCTAGAGAAAAATTGGGCAACAAAAGAGACCACGGTATTGTGCTACATTTGTTGAGCATTCTGAAATCCTTGCTCAACCTGAATCATCAGTCCAGTATGCCTTTAAAAATGATTGCATGAAGGGGCTTTGCTTCTCTTACAAGCCTCAGCTCAAAAATTTCTTCCTCATGAGGTAGAGGTGGTGGCGTATGCCTATAATACTAGTATTTGGGGAACTAAGACAGGATTACAGGTTTGAGGCAAGCCTCAGAAATTTAGAGAGACTCTCAGCAACTTAGCGAGACACTGTTTCAAAATAAAAAGTACTGGGAGTATAGCCTGGAGGTAAAATGATCATGAGTTCAATCTCCAGTACCAAAAAGGAGAAGATGAAGGAGGAGAGGAGGAGGAGGAGGAGGAGGAGGAGGCAGAGGAAGAGAAATCTCTTCCTCTTGGATGCCCTCTCTTGTACATACTTTTTTAGCAGAATTCTTCCTTCTCACACTCACACTGTCACTTAGTAGATCCTTCAGCAGGCTTTGGACTCATCAAGGACAGGGGCCACTGAGTTGGCTTCATCTTTTATCCTAAAGAGTCCTTATCCCTATGGCTTGCTCGCTGTAGATTCTCAAAAACTATACCCCAAGGCAGATTTAGAAAATGAAGAAATGAAGAGCAAAGAAGGAGAAATAAAAGAGTAAACACAAAGTAAATGATGGGAAGGGGGCTCTGCAATCAGGATCTAAGGTGAGGCTAAAACTAGTATCAAACATAATCATCATCTGAATGCACACAAGTGGACAGCTTGCCATTTTCAGACTGTAAGGACCAGGAGGTCAGCACCATGTCTGTCACAATGGGCAGGTTTTCCTAGGTTCCTGGCCGATAATGTGTGCTTCTAATTTATTTGATAATAAATTTTGCCCTTTTAGTATCGTTAGGTGGCTAGAATAGAGATGAGCAGGACAGGGAAAAGTCATGGGACGGGATTCAATCAGACCTCATGGAAAGAGAGCGATAAGTAGCTACAACTGCTGTTTTAGAGACCACCTCCATCCCCCAGGGCTTCAGGTAGACTCTTATGGGAAAGTCTCCAACAGGGCAAAACAGTGCAGAGGCACTAAGCTATGGAGGGAAAAGAGATAGTGACTTCCCCAAATGCATATGCATTCCAGTGAAAAGTTTCCAGGCTGAAAAAACTCTCCAGGTGGAAGACTCCACGCTGATTTCCATTCCTGGAAACAGACAGCTTCATATTCTCTCTCTGGAGCATAACTTCTTTGTCTCATGCCATTTCTCACTCCAGGGAAGTGGCCCTTTCCAGATTCATTCATATTCTCTCTCTCTCTCTCTCTCTCTCTCTCTCTCTCATAACCCAACACTTTCTCTGGAATACAGCTCCTGTATCATGACCTTCTTTTATTACTATACCCCCCACTTCCTAAAGAAAACCTCTTCTATTTCCTATTGGTGCTTTCTGTTTGAAATCGTTCTCTCAAGAAGCAAGAACTGAGGAAGAGAGATTACGGACCTATAATATTAATTTCTTGGAAAGTCATCACCTGGTAACAATATCACTGCTTCTCACTTCACCTAACCCTGGGTTTGTGGTTTCAAAGGCACATGATAGATATTCAGTGATAAAGAGAAGAATGAATGAAAAAGTAGAGGTGATCTCAGAATTCTAAGCAGAGGTAACTCTTGTGATCACAAATTGAGTTATAGATTATACTAGAGTCAAAATCTACAGATGCGGTTTCAAGACTCTAAGATGCAATTGTGACTTTGTTGGGTTTTTATTTTGTTTTGATTCATTTTTGGTTATTGAGATTGAACCCAGGGCCTTCCACAAGCTAACTATGTGTCCTGCCACTGAGCTATATCTCCTACCCAAAACTAAAAACGTATTAATTCAAAGAAGGTAGAAGTTTGAGACTCATTTTTACCTGGCCAGTTCAGACAGGTGTCTGGTTCCTGGATTGACTCTTGTTATGGAAAATACTGATCGGAAAGTTGGAAAAAGTAACGGCAAAGTGAAACAGAGGTCAAAATTTTACAATTGGCTTTTGGGGCCTGGAGAAAGGGAGCAAATCATTGAGTAGACTGACTCTATGATTAACATCTCGCCTAGAACAATTAAGGCTGACACCACAAGGACAAAGAAGAAAGGGCAGACAAACAGGAGAAGACACACAGAAGAGTTCATCTCTATATCCTTGTAGCCCAAGCTCAGCCATCACAGAACTTACAAAAGTGTCGCTCAGAAGGAGCAACGTGGAAACAGAGGGCTATGGTCTGATTGATGTCCTATTTTTGTGTCTTTTCTAAGGGCCATCATTTAAAAATGGGTTTAAGTTTTTTTTTCTTTAACTTTTTGTGTTCATTTATTGGTGCATTGTAAGTTATAATTATACATTTTGATATATGTCAGGGTATGAACATCATACATGCACACATTGCACATTTAGCCCTCCCTCCAATCCCA